>VCHN02000014.1:127750833-127921702 GCA_007115665.2 Sequoiadendron giganteum | reverse complement strand
CCTTGATAAAGCTAGTAACCACACTTATGTACAAATCGATTAAAAATAAGGCAAAGTAAGATATAAAGTCAAAAATCCAATAAAATTATTTGCCAAAACTTGATCTTGTGGGATTGTTTGATGTTTGACATAGCTGGATGTGAGGGATGACACATACCGCATAAGATGTTGTGTCTAGTTTTGACTTTGCGACTATCTGTGTAAGGCATGACGAAGTCTTGTTTTAGAAAGACATGTGTCGTATAAGATTTTTGAGCTTGATGACGTTGATGTGAAAAGCTACATGAAGCTATTCCAATTTTACAATGTCCATTGATGAGAAAGACATATCTTGTTTAAGACATAAGTTGATCACTCTGACAGTGTGTCTAATTTTGACTTGATGAAAATTGTTGAGATGTTTGCCTTGTTGATGCATGCCTAGTCTTGATTCCTTGACTGATGTGAGTGTGTGTGTGTGTGTTAATAGTGTATGAATTGAGATGATATACCCTAAAGGACTGACCTAATGTGGCCTCGAGGGCTCATCGATTGATTAGCCTTGCCTATGTTGTACATGCAGAGACCTCATAGTTTGACCAAACTTTAACTGACATAACTGACTGAAAATGTGTACTTAAGTTGATGATATGCAATGTGTGTGATAGTGAATATGATAAACCTTATTGGACTGACCTAGTGCAGCCTTAGGGGCTCATCGATTGATTAGCCTTGGCCATGTTGTACACATAGAGACCTCGTAGTTTGACATGACCAATGACTTTGAATGTACAAAGAATCATGATTTTAATGGTGTGTGAGATGTGAGAAACCTAGAAAAACAAACCTAATGCCTCTGGGGCACATCGACTGATGGCCTTGCCTACGTCCAATCACAGAGGCAATGTAGTTTGACTATGTCTATGACTGACTTAACATGATGAATCTCACTCTATTTTTGGGATTTTCTGATATGTTTTGATTTTTTTTTCTTTTTGAAGTTTGATGATGTTTTTGGTATTTTAGGATATTTTCTGATGGTACAATGTTATGTACAAGGTCCTCATGACATAGAACAAGGATTTTCCCCTAGTCGGGTATAAGACATACAAGATGGAGTGGGGAATGTGATGGAGTGGACTTGATGTCAATCATTCCAAATGATGGATAAGACAATCATTTATTATGAGTGAAAGTGAAAAGTTTCATTGGAATGATGGTAGATGAAGGAGCGAAGTTTACTACACATGGCGCCTCTTTACCAGGTTTTCACCATTGCACTTATCCACAACACCACCAAAGTGGTTTTCACTATTGGACGTATTATTTCTCTTAACTATTTTGTTGATTTTCCAATTTTTTTGGTGTTACAAAGACACTTGTTTGCCAGGTTTTCATCAAGGTAACCATTTTTTTGATTAATACAAAGACTCTTAGAAGATACGCATAGAACCTCTTCAAATGAAGGCTATTCATTGGTGACAAAAGTGGTTCTCCTTCAGGGGTAGAGATTTGATACGCTCCTAATCCAAAAGCTTTTGTGACAATATCAAGCCCTAACCAATTAGGTTCAAACTTACTTGGCTTTTCTTGTTCAACTTGATTCTTAGGGTTCTCCATTAAAACTAGGTCATCAATTTCAAAGTGTCGATTTATAACTTTCCTATTATAGCTACGACGAAGACGATTCTGATATGCTTGTAAATGGTCTAGTGCTTTCTATCTTCATTCATCTAGTAATTCTAACTCTTGTAATATGGATACATGGTATTCTTCATCGTTAATATGACCTTTCAAGAATACCCTCAGGGAAGTAATTTCAACCTCAATAGGTAAGATAGATTCAGATACGAATATGAGGGAGTATGGAGTGGTGCCAATGGGAGTACAGATGCTTGTGCGGTAAGCCCATATGGTAGGATTAAGCTATAGATGGCAGTCATGATAAACATCATTGACAGTCTTTTTTAGGATTCTGACAATGGTTTTATTAGATGCCTCGGCTTGGCCATTACCTGGTGGGTAATATGGAGTTTAAAAATGATGTTTGATGAGGAATTATTTACATAGATGGTGAAATTCTTGGTTTTGAATGGATGACCATTATCTATGATAATGGATTGGGGTACACCATACCGAATTTTTTTATACTTTAGGATAAACTTGGATATTTGTGTGTCGGTGATGTAGGTCATGGGAATAGCTTCAATCCATTTGGTGAAGTATTCGATGGCAGCTATGATGAATTTATGGCCATTGGATGATGGAGGGTGTATCTTACCTATGACATAAAGTCCCCTTTGTGAAAAGGGCCATGGTGAAGTAATCGAAAGAAGTTCCTGTGCTGGTGCTCGTATCAAATCTCCATGTATCTGAAATTGTCGACATTTCTTTACAAAGATATATGATTCATTTTCTATTGTAGGCCAATAATAACCTAATCTCATAATCTTATGGGCTAAAGTAGGACCGCTAGAATAGGATCCACATATACCCTCATGTACCACTCGTAAGGTTGCTTGTGCTTCTTCAACATCGAGACATCTCATTAGGGTGTCATCTAAGGTACGTCTATATAGGGTATCTTTGATCATGGTGTATTTAGCTAACTTACGGATAGAGATTCTACGTTGGTTGTTTGACAGGTCTAAAGGTAAGGTTTGGGCATTTAGATAGTCATATACATATTTGTACCAAGGGGAAGTAGGACCAAAAATCATACACACCATCACAGAATTGGGGATATCATAGGCAGGGACCAACAACTATTCGACAAAAAACTCGAACTTAGGCACGTTGCTTAGAATATCCAATAAGGAACCCACAGATGCCATAGCATCTGCTACCCTGTTCTGAATACGTGGTATTTGTTGAAAGGTAATGTCACCAAAGTACTACTTGAAACTATCGGCCATGCACTTGTAGGGGGCAAGTTTCTCATCTTTAGTTTCAAAATCATCATTTACTTGTCGGACTACTAGCTAAGAATCCCCATAAACATGTAGACTCTTAATCTTCCATTGGGCTGCCATTCTTAGTCCTGTCACTAAGGATTCATACTCTTCTATGTTGTTGGTGCAAGGGAAAGCAATTCTAAATGATTTAGGAATAGTATCACCTTGAGGTGTAACAAATAGTATTCCTACTCCTTAACCACGATTAGTGTGTGACCCGTCAAATTATAATTTCCATTTGGTTCTAGTGTCAACTTTGAAGATAAACTCATCAAGAAAATCTGCCACTAAAGGATGGTCTACCTTCATGGGTGCATCTGCTAACTGATCTGCAATTACTTGTGCTTTTATAGCTTTCCTCTCCACATATTGGATGTCATATTCGCTAAGTCTCATCACCCATTTAACCAATCAGCCTCTTAATGCTACTTTACTTAGGAGATATTTGAGGGGATCAATCTTTGTGACCAACATGGTTTGGCAGTTTAGCATATAGTGCCAAATGTTTTAAGTAGAAAAGACTACCACAAGATAGGAACATTCTATGCTACTTTAATTTAATTCATATCCCACCAAGGTACGACTGATGTAGTACACTACCCTTTCATGACCTTGATCATCATTTTGTGTGAGAAGAGCTCCTAATGCTGACTGAGTTGCTGAAATATATAGTATTAATGGTTTTCCATCTATAGGTGGCATAAAGACAAGTGGAGTGAGCAGATAATCCTTGATTTTTTGGAAAGCTTCCTAACATTTAGGTGTCCATACAAATGGTACTCCTTTCTTGATAAAATGTTGGAATGGGTGTATTTTGTCTGCTAGTTGTACAATGAAGCGCCTGATAGACTGTAATCTTCCCTATAGTGTTCATAGTTTACCAATGCTGACTAGAGGAGGCATTTCTACAATAGCTTTTACCTTCTCTGGATCTACTTCAATGCATCTTCTAGAAATGATATACCCTAGAAGTTTCCCTGATTTCACTCCAAAGACACATTTCTTTGGATTTAGTCTGTTGTCGTAATTTTCTATCCTTTGGAATATCTTGTCTAGAACCTTCAAATGATCTACCCTTGTTACTAATTTTTCTATAATATCATCGACATAATCTTCCATGAGAGTATGAAAAAGTCATGGAAAATAGTCATCATTTTACGTTGATACGTAGCTCTTGCATTCTTAAGCCCAAAAGGCATAACATTCCAATAGTATTTTCCCCATGGACATGTGAAAGCTGCCTTGTGTTGGTCTTCAACTACGATTTTGATTTGGTTATATCTAGAGAAACCATCCATGAGGGACAGCATCTTGTATCTTGCTCTAAGGTCCACTATCATGTCAATGTTCAGAAGGGGAAGTCATCCTTAGTACATGCCTTGTTGATGTCTCTAAAGTCTATACAAATGCAGATGCCCCTAGTTGGTTTATTCACTGGCATAAGATTTTAAATCTAGTCTGCATAATCTATGGATCTTATGAATCCAACATCCAATAGTTTCTTAAGTTATGCTTTGACCAGTAGAGCAATCTATGGATACATTTTCCTTAACTTATGTTTGACGGGCTTAATACCTGGCTATAATGGTAGATGATGCAATATTAGGTCTAGATCCAGCCCAGGCATGTCAACATACAACCATGCAAATTTTATCCATCTCTTTGTAAAGAAGTCCTGAAACTCTTGTTTTTTTGTCTCTATCAAAGAGGCTACAAAGTATATTACTCGAGGGTTTTCTTCTATGTTTATGTTGACTTCAACAGACTCCTCCACTAACATCTATGACTTTTCCTGAGCAACGGGGAGAATATTCAAACCTCCATCCTTGGGGGCCTTAGAGAGGTTTTCACCCTCAGATACGTCCTTTATTTTTACCATTTCTTTGTCCAAAGGAACCTTTCGGTTTTCACCTAGGGACTCATAATTTTTCTCATTTTCATTGTTTTTCTTTTTATTTTCATTTTTGCAACTAGAGGTCTAAATAGAATCCCCAAAATATGCTTTTTCACCCAAGTCTATGGTAAAACCAACTTTATGATCCCCTCTTGGTATGCCTTCTCAAAGTCCCATGAACTCAGCTTTTGCTTCATCATTCTTGAATATGTCTAAGATGGTTGTACCTTATTGATCCCGGTTGATAAGTAGGGGATATATGAGAGGCATGTCATCATTAGAGTTATCGAATGTGGAAGTTGACATGGTCATAGAAGTTTTGGACTAACTCCTTGTTATTTTTCCTATGGGTAGGTAAAATTTAATGTGGGACTATTGTAATGGCTAGGTCATTAGAAGATGGTTCATCAGGTGCCCAAGATGCATGATCGAGGGTTTCCCAATAATAATTCTTAAGCCATTCTTCTTTGAAAAAGGGATTTTTATTACAAGGGCTAGATGGATTTGTTAAAAGTTTTATCATTTTGTCTAGTTCTCCAAATAGATTATCTAGGTTCATGGTGCTGGTAGAGGAAAGGGAATCTCATTCATAGTCACTTGAGTTAAGGGGATTCATCGTAATCTTTAGGGAAGTGGTTCATGAGATATCTCGATGTATTCATAAGCACTCACTTCCTCTTGAAATGGTGATGAAGTACTAGGAAAGCCAATTCTAAGTGGTTGAAACCCTATCC
The DNA here is from genome assembly GCA_007115665.2 of Sequoiadendron giganteum. Taxonomy (NCBI): domain Eukaryota; kingdom Viridiplantae; phylum Streptophyta; class Pinopsida; order Cupressales; family Cupressaceae; genus Sequoiadendron; species Sequoiadendron giganteum. Next base: position 127,916,141 of record VCHN02000014.1, on the reverse strand, counting down.
CTAGGCCTTTCGGTTGTGGTGAGACAATGATCAATTCAGTCCTTCCATTTTGATGTAGTCGTAACCCAATATGTCTGTCATAACCTTTACTTTGCATTATCTTAAATCCTTTTCCATATTGATCCTTATTTATGGATAGACAGTGAGGGGTATTGATTGTCTTCTTGATAGAACCAGGAGGTAATATCACCTTGGTCCATAATTTCTTCACTTAACTCCTCATTTGGTCAATATCATTGTAGGGGGAACATGAAATGTGACCACTTTATATCTTCTATCTACCATGGGTAGGCCATATGCCTTAGGTGGAACCAGCTGACTGACACAATAGGATGCCTTCATGTGATATTCTTCACAACCCTTATCTTGGATCTCGACCTTAGGAGTTGATGATGGCAGTTTTAATGAAATGGACTTGACAAGATGTGATGGATCAACATACAGGGATAAAGTTGATGATGAAGCTTCTTGATTAACTAGCACCTGTTATTGTGGAATTTCCCTTAGGCTTGTATAATATTGAAAAGGATTTGGATCACCATCAATTGTGATCTCAGTGTCATCATATGGGAATTTAAGGCACTAGTGATATGTGGAAGGTACATCTTTCATGGCATGTATCCAATGTCTACCTAACAACAGGTTATATGGAAGGGTGAGATCCAAGACTTGGAAGCTACTGTTCATAACTGTCGAGCCAATTCTGATAGGGAGTGTGAAAACTCCTTTGGATGATCTTTCCTCATCATCATAAGCCTTGATTACTATAATCTTAGAGGTGCCTATGCATGCTTTTGAGAATCCTAATGCCTTAACCAATTTTAGGTTACACAGGTTCAGACCTGCTCCTTCATATACCAAGACTCGTCTAACTTTGGTTTGATGGACTATGACTTCAAGATGTAATGCGTCATTATGATCAGTATTTTATGTTGAATAATCCTGTTCAGAAAATGTGTCATAATGGGAGTTGGTTAAGTATCCTACCATTTCTTTGAAACAATTGACATCTAAGTTGGAAGGGATAGTCATGCTCTGTAGGGCATTTTTGAGAATGGCTTGATTATCAGGTGATAAAGTCAATAGTTCCAAAATGGATATCTATGTTGGGGTCTTGCTCAGTTGATTAAGAAAATTATACGTAGACTAGGAAGAATATGTAGGTGGCTCAAAAGAAGGACCTCAAAGAGTTATTTTAGTTCTTTGTGTATTTACAACACATTCAGGATGCTTCTTGATGGTGATGGTATGGACATTTTTATTTTCAGCTCAGAGGTGATTTATGATCATACCTTTTCCATAGTCATACTTGGTATTTGGATAATTAAATGATGTGGCATTGTTAGCTCCCAAACTGGAGGCTTTTCCTTTCATGTGATCATGTAATGCATCTATGAAGACCTTATGATCACTATTCTTGGTATGTTTCTACCCATTGACCTCTATGGTTCCATCTTCAACAAAGTCTTGTATGATATTCTTCAGTTGTTGACATTGTTGTAGGTTGTGTCCTTTTGTTCGATGGTATTCAAAATAGGCATGATCATCCAACCATGAAGGTTTAAACTATCTAGGATCATATTGTTTTGGTTCCAATGGTTTTTGGAGATCATGTTTAATCAGCTCTTTGAAAATTGTCTCAATTGGTTGCCCTAAAGGGGTAAATTCATGTTTAGGAAATCTCCTTTGTGGTCGTTGTTATGAATTTTGGACAAAATTTTCTATTTGATCTAGATTACCCGTCGTGTCTTGATTGGGGTTGTAAGGTCCTCTAAGTGTGATGATCGGTCATGCATGTATGGTCTTAGCATTAACAATACTGTCATTGGTAACATTTTTGTTTCTAGACTAGAACTTGTTTCTATCATTGAGAGCGTTTTGATATTGAACAACTGGGTTTCTGCCTGGTACTTTAATTTATCCTTTGTCAATAAGGCCTTTTTCAAGGATGATGCCCTTTTGTACCAAGTCTAGAAATGAAGTACAACAATGCACCCTTAAGTCACCTCTTAGTTTTGGATTGATATTTTCAAGGAATATCATGACTTTTTGTTTTTCTGGTATTTCAACTGGACATCTACTAGCTAAACTTCTCCATCTCTGGAAGAAAGTGGTGAAAGTTTCGCCTTCTTCTTGTGTTGTGTCACACAAGGTAGCTATTGTTATCTCATTGTCTATGTTAAAGGCAAAGTGTTCGAAAAATTTCTCAGCTAATTCACCCAAGGATCGTATGCCATATGGTAATTGAGAGAACCATTTGAATGCTATCCCGACAAGGGTTCACAAAAATAGTTTCATCAAGTATGTGGGGTCATATGATATGTCGATGCATGTTGTAGATAATTCTCTAATGTGTTCTAAAGGATTCCTCCTCCCAATATACTTAGGAAAATTTGGTATAATGTATCCATGTGGGAAGGGTGTCATGTATAGTGCTTTGTCAAAAGGACATGGACATAAATCTTGCATTGAGATAGTTCATTTTCCTGACATAGACATGTTGTCCATATGTTGTTCAAGCATTTACATTTGATTTTTGAGAACATCTACTTGTGTCAAGGACATGTTGTTTGCATTGTTAGGATCAATGTAGGTGTTTTGAAATGCTCTGTTCTATGACAGATTGTGATTTGGCAAGGGTATATATCCAGTTTGAGTGTATAGATCCTATATAAGAATATTTCCTATCTGAATGTTCTGATTTGTTATAGGAATTTTTCTCGTTTGAATATTCTGACTTGGTATAGGAATATTTCCTGTCAGAATGTTCTGATTTGGTATAGGAATATTCATGCCAACTTTGGATCTCTTACCAATAGTGTTTGTGCCAAAGGGGTTTGATGAAGTTGCTACCGCAGTAAATTGTAAACCTTGTGTTATGTTAAAAGCGATTGTGCTTACAATTGACGATGTTTGAGTAGGTATGCCAGTTGGTATTGCTACGGTAATTTGGGGAATAGAAACACTTGACATCATAGTTTATGTTGGTTGAGTAGATGGTGTTTTCAAAGTGTGAATATCAAATCCTGGTGGTAGTGTGGCACCTTCTACTAGCAACTTTGCTAGATATCATTGGGGAGAATTTTCCAAACACTCATCTATAAAGGATGCAAACTCAGGATCTTTTATGGCAGCATCTATGTCTTCAACATAAATTTTTCCATGTGTGTCTCTAGTGACGTGTTTTTCAAGAAACATTTTGTGTGGTCTCTCTTTCCCTGGTGGTTGGTTTCCGAAAGGATTGACAAAATCATTAGGATCTGACATTGTTGATAGGCAATTGTGACTTTTTGATAGATGCGGTTTACTTTATGGCAGATGCAACTCACAAATTAGATGCGACTTGGAAATAGGAACTTTGTGAAACTAAACCTATTGAGAGACACTTGCAGTTTTTCGTTTGACAATTGTAGCTCATAGATACACATGCAGCTTGAAATATGATAGTTGCAGCTCATAAAACTAGAATGATATGATAGTTGCGGCTCATAAAACTAGAATGTGAAGCTAACTTTTGTTGACAGACACATGCAATGTTTAGCTGAACAATTGTGACTCTCTAAGACACATGTGGCTTGAAATATGACATTTGTGACTTTGTTTGACAGTTGCGGTTTTCTGATGGCAATGTTAGATTGACTCAGTTTAATGATCAAGTTTTTGACGAATGCAACAAAAAAAAATCACAGAATACAAAGTGTTTTCAGTTTGATGTGTTGAATCTGTTAAAACGAGAAGAAAATTACAATCTAGGCTATGTTGGACAGCATTTACTGAGTTCTTACTTGGGTAAATCTAGCTACACATATTCAAGGCAGATGACTAGTAGCTTGACCCCACTAGCTCTCCTCCATGACACTCACTTATACAGGGCAGCCAAGCTACTGTACCCATTAAACTCCCATGGCATACATCTCATATCAACACATTAACCGTAAGAATGTAATATGGCTTCATAGGTCTGACCTATTGCACTAGCAAATAGATAGGATTTTAGAAAAACTACAACATGCTTTTTAGTAAGGGCATTTTGTTTGTGGGGCACCATCCAATATGACGAGAGACCATTTCTTCCCTTCTCGTCAGAATAGCGAGATTTCTGGGGTTTCCCCCCAAAATCCACTTTTATATACAGGGTGCAAGTCACTGGCTAAAACATGTTACTAGTCTAAGTCATCTTGGGGTGAGTACTTTTTCCCACCAAGACAAGCCCAAGTTCTAGTGTTTGTAACTATTTCTCTTACACCCAGGATTGCATGAGTGCGCAAGGGGAGAGGATACTTTGATATAATGAATTGTAAAGGGTTACAAAATGTGCTTACGCACCAGACAAAGAAAACACTCGTAAATTTTAAGCCAAATGATAATTATTTAATCTACCAAACACAAAAGTTAATTTAAAAAAAAAACAAATTCAATGTCTTCCACAAAAGGTCCTACATGTAACTGATTAATATTTTAATAGTGTCTTCAGCTCTCGTCCTGTAGAAAAGAAGATGTTTTGGTTTTTCAAACTCTTCTACACTTCATCCTACAAAAAGAATGTTATCCTCCTAAACATAGTTGCAAACAAAACATTATCGAAAAACAAAAACAGTATCGAAAAAACAAAAATACGAAAATAAGGAAGTTAATAAATAAAATAAAATAACTTTACTAGGAAGATGCATTGTTTTAACTCATAGATGCGTCACAATGTTGACAGTCAGATGCATTTTGGAATTTCATCGATGCGGTTCATGTTGTTAGATGCATCGTGGGATTTTTCATATGCGGTTCATGAACTCAGATGCATCATTTCATCAATCAGATGTAGTTTGGCATACAATATTTTCAAAATAAAAAATGGAAAAAAGGAAAGCAGTCACGAAGTTTGAAGTGTGCTTCATGTCGGGTTCACCAAATGTAATGTACATAAAATGGATTGCTGCATAGAAAGATGGTTAAATCTAATCTAACAAGCATAAATCTAAATTAAATAGCAAAGAACAAATCAAATAAACTAAAAAGAAATTAAAGCAAAAACATAGAAAAGTCTCACTAAATATCAATCCATTTCCTCGAATTATCTTGATTGTCCTTCTCCATTTTTTTGTGTTGGTATTCTTGCCCTTGTATTTTTTGTATGTATGCAAGCATAGCCTAGATGTATTGTCTAAGCAAAATATCAAAGATTATAAGTTCTTCTCAAAAGTATTGATTTCAAGAGGAGGAATAATGACAATGATAGGTCAATTTATAGAAATTTGGTTTTCGAACGATCAACTCATATTTGAAAGAGAGATCAACGATCAAGATTGTTGAATGCCATGTGATGTGAGTTTTGTGTTAGTTAGAATGTGAGTTGGTAAATTCTATAGGATAAAGATTAAATTAGAATAATAATTTAATCTGGTGTTAAGACTGTTCAAAAATAGAAAGAACATGAGTTCAAGATTAAATAAATAATTTAATCATCAATTGAAAGTCTTCGAAAATAGAAGAATTAGACTTTGAATGAAAATGATAAAGTTAAAACTTGAAGAATAATCTAGTTGAATGCACACATGAATTAATTAATTAAATAAATATATTTAATTAATAAATATGTTCATGCATATAAGTTAGAACTAGTTAACTGACTGGTTGTGACAGATAATCCTTTTGCAGAGATGATCAGATATCAAATCCGAAGATAACTGGCGGATTTAAAATAGATCTCGAGTCAGATGGTGAGTGAATAATTAGATAACTAGGTGATATAATAATGTGATAGAAATAATTAATTATGAATTAAATGTTAATTTAATTCAGCATTCAAAATTGAAATATTTAATTAAATAAATAATAATAATTTATTTTATTGACTATTGAAAAGATTAATTGAAAAATTAAATAAGGAATATTTAATTATGTTTGAAATATGATAAAGGGGTTAATTAAATAATAAATTATTTAATTAAGAAAGAGAATTAATTAGTTAGCGACATAATTAAATAAATCTGATTTATTTAATTAATCAAAGTTGAATAAGGGTCATAATGAATTAACTAAATAATTAAAAGGTCATTTAATTAATAGAGGAAAGATGTGTTTAGGAAGTAATTAAATAATAAACATTATTTAATCATGACCATGGACATTAGAAAATTATGTCAAAAGTGGTACTCACAAGCCTAGACCAATTTTCAGTGTCTACACCTCCCAAATTTAACGTGAATATGTAAATAAATACATTTTACAACATTAAATTAGGGAAGCATTAATTGAATTTAGCTTAAAAAGGGCCCAAGACCTAATGTCGATGCGTAAAACACCTCACAATACTAGATCAAGGCGATATCAAGTCCAATTTATCATTAATTATTCCTATATCGAGCAAGGTACATGATTTTCTACACTACAATATGATGAAGGGAACTCCTGGGAGGCCATAATTTTCTTTCTTTCTTGTGACCTTTTGATAGGCATCAAGAAATGGACCTAGGAATGAGATTGGATGAAAATGATTAATTATAATGAAATGGACCTTGGATTTGATATGATTGGATTGAAAGAGGATAATGATGGATGGAAAGAGGATAAAGAGAGATTGAAAGGATGATGATTGATATAAAGGGGATAATGATAGGTTTGAAAGAGTAATGATGGATAAAAACTATCAAACTAAGGAAAACCAAGAGGTGTAAAATGGTACAAGACAAATTATGTTTCAAGTAAAATTTAGATCCTTAATTGATAGGGATGGTTTTTCTTATGCTAGGCTTGGATAAAGGATGATTTTTTTAACTTAGGCTTGGATAATCACCTAAGCAATGGTTGTATGGGGATTGATAGCTAACTTGCGAGATACAAGTACCCAATCTAGTACAACCAAAATGATATGAAACTAACTTAATATACTACATGAGATAGGAAATTTCTCAAGAAATACAAAAGTTGGTGGATAAAAATTTATTATTATCCAGATTAGACTCTTAAAAGGATTGGTTTTGATTAGGATATGATATAGATTTTCGATTGGATGATGAGATAGGTCAAAGATGATAACTATTAGATTAGATGATAAGATTGGTCAATGATTAAAGATAATAGATAGGAAGGATAGTATAGAAGGATCATGATTGATGTTGGATTGTATAGGATAAGATAGAATAATTTTTTTATGGAAATACAAGACAAATCAATGATGAAATAAATTATGATAGAAAAATATAATGAAGGTAAATATTGCATTATTGCTCATAGGACAAAGTTCTAAGGATGATTATAATGAAGAATAGGTTACAATAATGGATAAAAGTGATGAGATGAGGGAAATATTAGGATTTTTGGATGAATATAATGGAAATAGTTGATGTTTTAATTGAAATATTGGTTGGGAATGGTCTCCCAAGTTTGGTATAGGTTTATAAAGTTCCATCTCTTACATTGAAGGCCTAAGTGGTCAAATTCTAGTGGTTTTGTAAAGGAACAAATTGAGGTAATAGAGGTACCCATCTATGAAACAAAGGCAGCTTTCTATGAAATAGAGGCATATAATCACAAAAAAATACACAAAGACACCTCAAGATAATGCATAGTTATTGGGGGATGAAACATAAGTGTAGTTTGATAGTCTAGGATGGTTTTTGACAGATTTTTACAAGAGACAATAAAAATAAGACACATTATATGAATGACTCTCAAGGTAGTAAGGATAAATGGGTTCACTACTTTTGTACATGAAAACATGCCAAGGATAATAGCGCAATCCTATATTTAGTCAAGTAGGTGTGTTAATTGAATGTGGACCCACTAGCCAAAGGCTAATATATCAATATTGGTGTGATACACCTCCCTTTCAAGAGTTAGTAGCTAGATATCTAGTGGCAAAAAGGCTCACCTTTTCTCTTTCCTTGGAGATCCTCAGATCTTACCCAAAGATCCTCTACCTCTACTCAAGGGGATACATGGTGAGTAATCAAGCATGATACTATTGTTTCAAGATGATGTGTCCCTTGGTCTTCCTTTTCCAACACAATGCTTGGGTTTGTGACATGGATTAACCGCCTCTTGTGGATCTTACATAAATCTGCTACTTGTATCAGGCATTGATAGGTCGATCTTTTGGTGCAACGACAACCACAAATGCAACAATTGGTATCAAAGCCAAGGTCACAAGTTCAAACCCCTCACTTATGCTGAGGAGGATTGTTGCAAGATGGTGTGTCCCTTGGTCTTCCTTGTCCAACATGGTGCTTGGGTTTGTGACATGGATTAATCGCCTCATGTGGATCTTACATAAATCTATTGGTTGTGTTAGGCATTGACATCTCGATCTTTTGGTGCAACAACAACCACCAATGTAACAACTATACCCTTCCCCACACTAAGAAATGATCAAAAGGTATTAAATTATTATAATAACAAGGTGTTTAGTGTAACCATGAACAATGATCTCATCTGATAGTGCCCACTATTAAGAAGGTGTGTTCTTCTCTCATCACTAAAAGAATCATGATGGACCGAGGGTCTTGTGACTTGGTTTTTATTATTCTATCCACACATTAAGGTATAGATTTTTCTCCCCCCTTTTTATACCTCACCGAAACACTATGTTTGAGGTCATCCTTGAGGTGATCATATCCCCAAGAAGGCCTCCTAATGTGACATACTATACTAGGTACTTTTTATCACCACGATTACAAGAAGTATAAGGGGATAACATACACATAAAATAGTAAGCCTTGGGATAACACATAAAACATAAAATAAATTAAAAAGTGTGATATTTCAGATCTCCAAGATCACACTAAGTGCAAGGAGAGAGTATATGTCTACACCCTTCAAAGTATGAGAAACATTATTCATTGACCCACTAAACTACTTTAGATGAATATATTAGTGATAAATAAAGCATTGGACCAATGTAAAATACATAAAAACATTATTAATCTTGATGATAATGATATTTGGCATGCAATATATAGCCACACCACTTGTTAGTTGATAAAAAATGAAGGTTAGAAGCAAAAACAAGCTAAAAAACCCAAGAAATTGAAATTGAAACAAAAGAAAAAATTTACCAAATAGAGGTGTCACTTTATTTAATAAAGGTGAATATTTATGAGGCAGAGGAATAACTTTGTGAAGTAGAAGTACCATTCTATAAAATAGAGGCACAATTTCATAAATAAAGTCTCAAAAAGTGCCTCGAGATCGGAAAAATCAAGTTTATCACCAATCCACTTGGGAAACATATAAGATATGGTTATGGAACAGAATAAAACACATAGATATTTCAAAAATATGTTATATTATATTCTCAAAATATCTCAAGGTGATCCAAACCTTGGATCTCCTAGAAAACTTGCAAGAAACCCTAATTTTTATAAGAAAAAGAATGAAAAAACCGTCAAAAATGAAGTGTTAGAATGATTGAATATTTCAATAAAGGAATCAAAGTTAAATAAAATCCTAGGTCAAGCTCAAAATGATTAAATCCAAAGCATAGAACAAAAGTGCAGTTTAGAGTGACGAAAGTGCAACTTCATAGAACATAGGTGTCTTTCTATGAAAAAAGGCATGCATTTGTGTTACAGAGGTGTCTTTATATTAAATAGAGGAGCTAATTCACATTTCAAGACCTAAAGATTCTTTTTGCATCACAAAAACTCATGAAAATTTCACCAAAAGAGGTTAAAAAGGGATTTGGATCCCACTGAGTGTGCCAAAATAAGGAGGAAAATATTCAAGGAAAAAAATGGAGGATAAAGAAATACAAATAAAAATACCTTAAGCTATTTAACCTTTTATTCTCTCCTTGATGTGTAGAAATAGAGTGCACCCTTATTTTATTTGATTTTCTCTTTGATGTTGATAGTATGTGGATTGCTCAATGCTCTAGCATAACCTTGATGTGAATGTAAGATGATAGATCAAAATTATAGCATGTAGGTATGATAATAGATTCTAGATATGATAATGAAGGATGAGAGCCTCTAGATATAGAGTCTTGAAGAGGAAAAATCAATGGATATGAATTATTGATGATGGATGGCTAATATTGAAGGAGGATTAGGGCTAGGATCAAATATTTAGTCATGTGACAAGTGGCACATGAAGGATGGGATCTAAGATTAGGATTAAGATAAAGAAAAAAATCCTTATGGAAATGGATAGGATTAAGAGGTTCAAATGAGATGACTAGATAAGATGAAAAGTTAGTTTGACTTTTGGCTTCGTGTATAGATTCAATGAATATAGACAAGGAACTAGTTATACATGTGAAGGGGACACTTGTCACATAATGATAATTTTAAATTATAATTCATGTGAACAAGATAAAGGACTAGGATTACATGGACAAAGAAAAAGGATAAAGGGTAATTAATTAAATAATTAAATTATTTATTTAATTAACGGGATCATGTGCAGGAATGTATATAATTAAATAACTGATAATATTTATTTAATTAAAGGATTAGGATAAATATTGGAAAATACGAGAATCAATTAAATAAATAATAAAAAATTGTAATTAATAGGCTAAGGATAGGCTAAAATTAGGTGTGGTTGTGTAGGGTTAGATTCTAGGTGTCTACAATTTCCACACACCTTGATTCCTTACATTGAACTTAGGAGGTAGACCATGTTGAGGAATAAATTTATTAGATAGGGAAATAATAGATAAAGGCATTTCAATTGATGGAGGAGAAAGGATAGGATAATTAGCCAAATAACTACATGTATCAATCTTGGCAATGATAATTTTGAAACATCTCTAACCTAAATGGTTTATTAATGAATAATTTATGAATTGTACTACTAATTTTAAAAGATTTTCAACATTGGATAAGAAATTTTTTGAAGAGAATACACAATTATATAGATGGCATATATGTGGATGATTCAAGTTCAAATTATTTATCCCTTAAAAATTTAGAGTGTTTTACAATTATTTATCCTTTTCCTTCTATGATTTCTTGTGCACACTAAGTGTCATTAAATACTAATACATAAATATCACACTTCTTTGTACTAATTAAATTATAATTTCTAATATGAATGGGTGATATTCTTGAAATTTTAATAAAAATATATGTGAAATTATACGTTCATACCTACGTTTTGTAATATTAGTCCTAAGTGGTGAATAGGTGATCCCATAATGTTGGTTTACAATTTCTCAGAGATTTTGTTTTTTGCTAAAATCACATATTTTTAGAAAATATAATGATTTATACCTTAAAAATTTATATTTTAAGGATTCCAATTGAAGAGGGTTTGATCAAACCACCTTAGATCAAACCCCCTTGGATAGAACCCCGCTAGTTTTAAACCATACCTATAATGGAGTCTCCTTTACACCTATCAAAATGCTGATAAAAAAACTTTTGATTTAAATTTTGGGGGATCAAATGAATTCATTTAAAATTTATTTCAAATGATCATGGTAATCCTCAAAATGAGCAATCCAATGAATATAATTTTAATATGTTTTGGTTTTATTATGTATTTGTTTTTTTAGTTCTATTAAACATAGGGTTTTCACTAAAAATCAAGCTCTTTGTTCTACACATATGGGAAATTAGAATATTATGATTTTTTTTTTGAAAAATATGAGTGCACCAGATATTGAAGTCCTTGATCCAACAAAAAAAATAAAAATTGAATTTTAATACATGCAAAAAACGTTATGTGTTATATGGTCCGCCTATGCCTGAATTGTAATTAGTTTGACTTCGAAACTTGATTAAGGAAAAAATATTCAATAAAACACTATGAAATGAATTGGAAGCACTCGATATTGTTGTTACAAATTTAAACTTGAAAAAATGATAATTTTATCCTTCATGGAAAAAACGTTGTGTTATACGGTGATTGCACTCCTTACAAATAATGTTTACTGAAAAAAACTAGTTTTTAAAGGAGATGGAAAAATAAGTGCAATCTGATTCCAATTTTTTTGAAAAAGAAATATTTAGAATGTACAAGTCCAAAATATCACAAATAACTAGTTTTCATCATCTTCAAATTCCTCATGGTTTAGCCGCTATAGGTGTCTGAAAGTGAAGATTTAGTTAGAAAAATCCAGTTCAATGTCCAGTTTGGCCAAAACTTGTAAACCAGTATTGTGGGATCACCTGAATATATATGAAATTTGGGTGTGAAAGTGATAATATTGAGGTAGGGAGCTAATGTGTTGTATTAAGTGTGAAAATAGTGTAATTAATGGGGTTTGTATGATAAAAAAGTGAGAATAAGGGAAAGCAGGAGGAAATAAAGAATGAATAAGATCTAAGAATAAAATGAAATCAATAAAAGAATGTGCCACTTCTTGATATATAATTATATTTATGGAATTACATCAAGGTGGACATAAAAATAAATGGAAAATTATATGTGTATAAATATGTGTTATTAAAGAAACTTATTGTAAGAGTTATTTTACCATTTAAAAGTCACACAATATACTTGAGTAACTATAATCGCCTAGAAAACAAAAACAAAACTTTCCACAAGAGAGTAGCAAGAAATGAAGACAAGATTACATAATGAATACAAGATTCTACAAGATACAAATGGAATAGAATACATAATATACAAAAGGAACCTTGATTATATATGAAATATGAAAGATAAGAAAACATAAGATTATGATAAGTTTCACAATCATATTACATGAGGAAAAAAATGTAAATAACCTAAATGATACTTAAGAAAACTTAACTAAGTGTGAGAAGGATGTAGATGGAAACCAATTATGTAATATACACAATTCACACCAATATTCCCCTTAAGTATATGAAAAATAGGAAAATGGGGGTTCACCACAATGATCTATTTTCCTAATTTCATTCAAAATGTATGTTATAAAATGTAAATGAAGAATGGTAATAAAGTCTAACAAAAATAGTAAGCAAAAGGAAGATCTGCAAAGGGGAAAACAATGTGTACCTTTCACCAAAACTTATCTTTTGAAGCTCACTAAGGACTCATTCACCTTGTGGCAAATGGGTCCTAGCTAGGGTTTTTGAAAAATACTTTTTGGGTTATCTTCTTCTAGGTCTACATTCCTAGATTATAGGTACTCACTATCAGAAAAATGAAAATAAAATCTATAGAGGGGTTTTCGTGATTTGACAAATTTTCTTGCAACTTTGACAACATTTCAACTTTCTTCAATTTTTCTCTTCAAATGATCTCCAGCCTAAAATCTACTATCACACATCAAAGAGAGAAAATTTTGTTTGTTAGGTGAATGGAGGTTTTCCTTGGTCAAACCCCATTTTTGTAATTAAACCTTGAAATGAAATAGAAAAGCATGAAGGAATGATGAATGAACAAATCTATGTAACAAATCACCAAACCTTATTTGAAACTTAGATTAAAATTCTACAAACTAGCATGAAGTGGCATCAATGAATGTAGATCTTGATCATGAAACTTGATGTGAAACAATGCCTTTGAATGCTTGATTAAATATTGAACTCTACATCACCATATTAGCTTAAACAACATGCATGATGCAATAAATCTTTTATATGATGAATGAATCTTGATTGCTACAATAATATTCTATAAATCTGCTCTTGAAATACCTTAAAATTTCTCTTGAATTCCCTTGAAGTTCTCTTGTGAAAATACTTTTAATTTCTTATGAAATAATAGGATATTAGGATGAAACTTAGTGAAATAATATTGTATTTCTACATATCTTAACATTAATTCTCGAAATTCAAATATCACAAGCCAACATTGGATTGTGGATTTGAAATCATTAAAATATTGCCAAAATCATATTTCAAAGGAGGGTCCTAGGTCTAAGTGAGGACCCACTTTCCATATGGAGAATATGTCCTATGCCACTTACCTAGGACACACATTACTCAAGGTTGAATATTATGTTAGATCAGGGTCCTAGATCTAAGTGAGGATCCATTCACCCTATGATGAATGAATCCTAGGTCACTTACCTAGGACACACATCTTCCAAATTTGAGCGTTGTATAATGGAATTTATTAATGTAAGGTTTTACCCCTTGGAAATTGCAATTAATTAGGCTTGGATTTAAATTAAAGGGGCCAATCAAGGAAAATTAACCTCAATCAATTAATAAAGCCTTGGATTATTGTGAAAGTGTAAATACACACCTTACAACACCAAAAATAAGACATAGTTAATTCCTTTTTTATTAAAAGGGCCCTAAACTTAATGTGAATATGAAAAACATATTACAACACTAAATTAAGGCATAATTAAGCTCATTTTATTAATAATTATTTCCAAATTAAGTGTGAAAAAGGGATACTTTTTCTTACACTACATTTTCCTCCCACTTTAGTGAGAGGATTAATGCAAGCACAAACTCACACTAAAGTAGAAATTCAAGACACTTATGTATGAAACAATGACAAAGATGCACAATCATACAACATCAAATACAAGGAAGATCAAGCCTAGACTGTCTGATCGGTGTGAAACACATCTAATCGATTAGTTTTGTTTTTTCATGCTCACTCCAAGGTAGTGGAACCTCAGGTTGTCCATTAGGTGAGTATCCCAAAAGGGTGGAAAATGAGAAAATCATATGAGGCTCCCATACCATATCAAAACTATTCTCTTGAAAAATTTAATAAGGCACCACAATGCTAGGCAAGGCTCCATAGGAAAGCAAGGTGTGTTATGCTAGGTTGCCTTGAATTTAGAGTTTGAGATCCATAGGGCTTAACTAGATGCATTATGATAAACACCTATGAACAAGGAAAGGCTCCATAGGCAAGCAAGGTGTGTTATGCTTGGTGGCCTTGAATTTAGGGTTTAAGCCTCATAAGGATAACAATTTGTATTTGTAATGACAATTAAATTTCTTGCAAGATCGAATCAATTGATTAGTTGTACCTACAAGTTAATAACATCATACAATAAAATGAAAAGGAGAAACTACAAGAAATGGAAGAAAATGGAAAGATCTCACCCATTTACTACTCCATGTCTGACTTCTATTGCACCTCCTCAAGCTTGTTGTTGATGATGGATGCCCTCAAATTTGTGAGCACACTCTAAAAAGTCTAGTCCTAACAAATCTATTGAAGGATTTGTAAAAAAAGCTAATGTGCAATTAGAAAATCAATCCTAATATGCAAATAGTAATAAAAAGCTCAGATGTGAAAATGCCAATAATAAAAATATATTAAGCAAATGATCCATCCGAAAATGAGATCAAGATTGTCATTTTATAGAAAATGCAATCTTGAACGAACGGACAAGATGAGAGATTTGAGGAATGCCCTAGAATCAAAGGTCAAGATTCAATAAGACAACCCTCAATTAGGGTTAGAGAAAAATACCCATATGTGTGAATAAGATTTAATTAAATGAATTAAATCAAGACTGAACATGACAGTTGAGATGAAATTAGTAAAAATCAAAAGATAAGAGGATGAGATTTTAGAAAATCAGTAATTTTAGAAATTACTTGATTTGTAGAAGAATAATTCCATTTTGAATTAAATTAATTCAAAATATGGATTTTGTGAGATAAGAAGTAATTGATTTTTGAAATTAATTACTAAATGAAGAATCAGTTAAGTATGTGAGATATTTTTAAATGATTTGTTTTGTTTAAAAATATATAAGTGTCACATGCCACAATTAAATAATTAAAATAATTATTTAATTTAGAAGTAGTTAATTAATTAAATAAATTAATTGAATTTATTTAATTAAGAAGATTTAGGAATTAGTGACACATTAAATAAATATATTTTAAATATATTCATTTAATAATCAGGGGGACATTAATGATAAGGATTAATTAAATAAATAGGATTTTATTTAATTGCAAGAAGACTTTGATAATTAGTGACATTATTAAATAAATAAATAAGATTTATCTATTTAATAATTATGAAGAATGAGAGGTTATGAATTAATTAAATCATTATGAATTATTTAATTAATAGTTGAATGTGGGTTAGAAACATAATTAAAATGTTATAATCATGTTATGATGAAAGGTGGTAAAATAGTGGTCGCAGGTCTAAGTCATTTTTAGGTGTCTACATTTTCCCCTCTTTGTGATAATGTAGCTTGTCGCATTGTGGCAAAGAAAACAAGTTCAAAATATGCCCTAGTGAAGGTACGAAGTGCCTATGCCCCCTCGGGAAAATTTTTGAATTTCAACCTAGGGTCAGAAAAATTTGAAAAATATCCCGACTAGTCAAATTAATGGCCAAAAAAGTGATGGTGTGATCTGATTCAGAAATGGAAGACATTATGCTAGCCAAAATGTCTGTCAAAGGTGGTCAAATGAGCCTCCAGTAGAACCAACTAGGTCAAAACCCTAATTTTAAGCCTGTAAATAGGTTGAAAAGGTCAATCCAAATGTCATTTGCTCATTTGTCATATAGAAAATTCAGAAACTAGAGCTCTGAGAGACGATGGTGATTCCAATGACTAAACACCATGGATATCACGTGTGCACATTCTGACGAGCTAAGGGCACAGAGGCACCGGTAAGTACCCTATCCAACTTGTCAAATTTTAATTTTAATGCATTTATTAAGGTTTCATGGGGGGTAAACAAATGCGGTGCGATGCAAATGCTATCGCGAAAGCCACAAACGCCTTCGTGTTTGCCACATTTGAGTGGGTCACGATGCAAGTGCGATGGGTAGGCTAGGATTTTTCTGTGATTGCAGAATTGTCAAGCGAAATGATGCAATCACCAAGTTGCAATGTAATCGAGGATTTTGAAACACATTTGCCAATTTGTGATGCAATTGAGAAGTCGAACGATGCATTCTCTATCTACAATAACGCATTCGTTGTTTGTTTGCGCATTTGTAGGTTAGAATGACGTATTTGACATATTGCAATGCAATTGTCATGCGCAGAGCTGCAATTGACTAGTTGTGACGCATTTCTGGTCAACGTGATGTAATTCCTATTGACCAGAGTTGACTTTTGTTGACCTTGTGCCAAGATTAACCCTTATGTACCCTTGACTTACCAGTAGTAGTAAAATTTCCATAATGTCGCTCAATATGTGCTAATCCTTGGCCTTTCCTTGTGTAGAGTTAGCTTGTGCCTATTTATATGCGAGAGTTTCAACCAGCTACCTATGCTTTCAGATATCGCCTCAGTGATAGGTAGAGACAATGGCTGATGCCCCTAGGCCTATACCATGTTACTTACATGCCCATTATTCAGACAAACAAAGGTTTGTTGACAACCCTCTATGAGAGGTGGCATTCTGAGACCTACTCATTCTACCTGCCTACTAGAGAGGTGACAGTAACTTTGGAGGATGTGTAGCATATTCTTCAAATTCCCATTAGCAGAGAGAGGGTGGTCTATGATCCACATCGAGGGTGACAGGTCCTGACAGAGATGTATGAGGGTGTCGATGGTGTGCAGTTGGCCATGGACGGTTATGAGATTGGCTGGGATGTTGTACCCAACCAATTTCCTAGGTTCGATGCCATGCTTATGACCTTGATCACCGGATTACTGATCCCAGATCGTCGTGGTCACAAATTTCCCATTGGATGGGGAGATGTTCTTGTTCGCATGCTAGGACAGAGGACTATGTTTGCTTGGGGGCCATATTTGTTGGCCATTCTCTACCACCAATTGCATGAGGTTGTCTATCACTAGGGGCATAACATCAGTTGCGACACTACCCTTCTGATGATCTGGGTATGGCAGCGTATTCCCGTGTTTCGACCACTAGTGCAGATTCAATAGCTAGGTGATGGGATGCCTTACGTTTACTTATATGCGGGATCAGTGAGTCAAAATCGCATGGGAGATACTGGGTACTAGCATCATCGTATTGATACGATGATCAACTTTGTCTAGACACCCTACAGAGATTGTGCACAGTGGTTAGATGAGGATGGCCACTTGTCCTTTTGCAGATAGTTTAGGTACCTAATTGGCCACACAGTACAGACTTAGCGGATTATCGAGATGTACCTTCCCTAATAGGTACTACGACAATTTAGGTAGTAGTAGGTTGTGCCAGTAGGCATGGTAGAGTACGCTCGGTCCTCCAAGGAGACCATGTGGGGTCTTCCCATATTAGTTACAGTAGCAGAGTAGCAGGTTGATAGCCTAGTGGCAGTTCAGTGGGTATGGAGAGGGGGTCCAGCAGATCCAGGGATGTCTGCTGAGTTTGACACCTGGTGGCAGGTTCACAGGCCCATCCCTTTGATAGATTCAGATGGTCCACCGCCTATAGATCATAGATCAGTCATTCCATAGATTCCACAGAGGGCTCGGGGTGCCAGAGGTGGAGGGAGAGATGGTAGAGGTGCCAGGGGTAGAGATGGAGGTAGGGGAGGAGGAGGCAAAGATGGGGGAGATGGAGGAGGTGGGGGAGGTGGAGGAGGTGGAGGATATGGAGGCAGTGGGGGAGATGGCAGGGGTGCTAGGAGGAGGTAGCCCAGGAGAGTCAGGCAGAGAGTGGGTGGTGTACCATTGTCACCCATTCAGGAGGAGGGGGAGGAGAGAGAGCTGGAGGTGAGGGTCGAGGAGGTCAGAGGGGGTGAGGAGGAGGTGGAGGTGGAGGTGGTGGCGAAGGAGCGAGTAGAGAAGGATCCACTTGTTGGGGGACACCCTCTTGACATAGATGTGGAGGAGGTCTAGGCTGAGGGGGAGAGAGATGAGGAGGATGACGAGGAGGATGAGGTAGATCAGTGGTTGTGGGAGTGCATGATCTTCGGGGATGATGAGGGTGACAAATCACCCATTTTGCCTGCTGATGCCACTATTGATCAGCGGATCACGGACCTACAGAGCAGACTTGATGCAGCCTTTTCTCAAAACAAGGTCTTAGCAATAGAGTTAGAGGTCATCTGGGTGGAGAGAGATTAGGCCATTCTCCGATGGCAGGATTCAGATCGATGGGTGACCGAGTTTGTAGAGTTGTGCTTTGGACTGACAGGGGATATGGCTTGGGAGCTAGCTAGGATGGCCATGTGCAGGGGGCAATACAGGGTTCTATATGAGCAGGCTATTCCACCAGATAGACTGGACCCAAGGTTGTCCTAATCCTATAACAAGATAGGTAGTGGTAGTGGGACACATAGTAGCAGGTCTCATAGCAGTAGTTACACTAGTGTTGGGGGGTCTACTACATCAAGGTAGTCTTTAGGTCATAGGTCACATAGCTCTCATAGGAACTCGTCAGGTCACAGTCACAGATCAGAGCATGGGCATAGATCAGTGTCCTCAGGGCAGCAAACAAGGCAAAGTCAGCCTCCTGTTACTGATCCTAAAGGTTCTCAGAGTGAGACACAAGAGAGGACACCTATTTAGTTCACTATTCACTTGATGACTTAGCCGCAACTACCTCATATTTCACCTCCACGGGATGGAGGAGGGCCATCTTAGGACTTGCTTTTAGACACATGTATATTTTGATATTCGAGCTTGTGAGCTCTATTTTTGGGATATCATATGACTCTATCCTGTGACATGATATTTTTTGAGATTATATATATGCGATGTAGTTTTGATGTGGCCTATATGGTGTTATGTGTTATGGTACTCTAATGCTTTATCATATGCTGATGTGATGTCTTTATGATGCTATGAGATGTATGGATATTATGCTTATGTTTATGAATGCAATTATGGATGTAGTTATGTATGCATTAATGTGATGATGATGTGATTCCTATATGTTGATGTAAATGTTTATTTATGATGCTTATATTTTGATGCAAATGATGGTTTTATGAATGGATGTAAATAATGACGTTATGCAATGTGAATTGTGGTGCTTGATTTATGTAGTTGTGAATATGAAATGATCATGCCATGATGCATGCAACTTTGTTTTTGTATGTCATAGGATATCATCAAAGAATCATAGAAGAGAAGATGAAGATGGATGTTAGTGCAAAGAAAGATATGCATGTTAGTGTGGAAATTAAAAATCCTTCAAAAGCTTTGCTATAGTGCTATTCTAGTTGTTTCTCTTTAATCATCATTGGATGAAAATGTCATGATGGTCGACAAACACTATGATATGACATAGACCAATAGTGTGCAAGGTCGAACCATCACGTAAATCAATAGTTGCAAACAAAGGATGATCATGACTCATGCAAGGAACACAATTGCCCCTACTCACTTTATCATGACCAACCACCAGAAAAACCAAACCAATCATGAGACGTCTACTTCTCTAAATCCTAATGATAGGATATCCTTGAGAAACTAGCCACATGATAGTAAAAATAGATAGTAAGATCATCATACTATGTCGTTGCTTCTCTAAATCTTGAATTCAGGACATCGTGGAGAAACTAATAGTAGAGTGATAAGCAGACAAGGATAGTCATCATGATATGTTGTGGTTCCTAAGACATAAGGAACTAATCTCATGATAATTATCAAAAGACCAAAAAAAATTTTGCCCAGTGTTTGCCAAGTGTTTTAATGTTAGGTGTTGTTTTAAATGTCGAGTGATATCAATTTCAGGAAGGACACATCCTAAATGACGTTGATATCTAGGAGATCGATTCTCGGAGTTAGGAGAATCCATCAAAATGCCAGATGATGATGATGATGCTTAGGAAGGACACATCCAAAAGCATAAAGAAGTGATGAGAGTTGCCATTCAGAAGGACACATCTGAAGAAGAACCCAAAGTTTTGCCATGATAAAATGTCTTGATAAGATTTTGACTACATGTTATTGTTGACATGCTGAATTGACTGAAAGTGTTTGATGAAACAAATTTCTGATAGATTGATAATTCAAGATTGACATAAGATTCGATTGATTTGAAGATATTTTGATGTGTGTGAATGTGTAATGCCATGAACCCTAATGGACTGACCTAGTGCGGCCTCGGGGGCTCATCGAGTGATGGCCTTGCCTACGTCGTGCACTCAAAGACCTCGCAGTTGGACATGACCAATGGCATTATCTGAAGGACAGAAGCTTGAATCATGATTTTATTTTATGACAAACCTAGAAGGACTAACCTAATGTCTCAGGGATTCAAAGATGAATCTTGCCTATGTAGCAAATGCGCAGAGACAACATAGTTCGGACAAGGATGAAGATTGATTGACATGATCGATTGAATTGATCAGATTGACTTTGACTTTGTTTTTGACATTGATTTGGATGTTTTTTGTATTTTCTCAGGGCGCTTTCCAAATTTTTAGATCTTTTTTCAGGACTTTTTCACCTTTTTAGGTTTTTTTTTTTAG
This sequence comes from Sequoiadendron giganteum, assembly GCA_007115665.2. Taxonomy (NCBI): domain Eukaryota; kingdom Viridiplantae; phylum Streptophyta; class Pinopsida; order Cupressales; family Cupressaceae; genus Sequoiadendron; species Sequoiadendron giganteum. The sequence continues at coordinate 127,894,940 of VCHN02000014.1, read as the reverse complement.
GACTTTTTCAAATTTTATGATTTTTTTAGGACTTTTTTAGATTTTTATGATTTTTTCAGGACTTTTTCAGATTTTTTTCAGGACTTTTTAAGAATGCAGGATCATGTACGGTACCCACTGCAATTGCATGATAAAGGTCTTGCCCCCAAACAGAGCGTGGATTATCTGACTCCAATGAAATGGAGATAGGTGGATGCAAGGCCAAGGCAAGGATATGCAAGGAATGATGTCAACCAAATGTTAACCAGGGTCAGAATTGTTAGGACTTAGGATGGATTTCATGAATGTGCCAGGCCTTTGTGATTATGACAAATGGATAAAGGTCAATTTGAGTAACAGTAGATGGTGTAGCAATGATCGACTACGCATGGCACCTGTTTGCCGGGTTTTCACCATGGTACTTATCCAAAGTGCCTGTTTGCCAGGTTTTCACTATTGGATGAATTCATTTCTTTTTACTACTTTGCCATTTTTTTCTTTTTTTTTCTTTTTTCTTTTGGTGTCACCAAGACGCCTATTTGCTAGGTTTTCATCAAGGGACAATTTTTCCTTTATTTTTCATTTTTTTTTGTATTTTGTAGGTTTTTAGCCTAGCTCTCTGATGCTATGTGTAGAACTTTCGTAGATGTAAGCTATTAATGGCTTCAGTCAACTATTGTCCATCAAGTGTGGCCAACTGATAAGCTTTAGAACCAAATGCGATGGTAATGATATAAGGACCAAGCCAATTAGCCTCAAACTTACTAGGCTTTTTATGGTCCGCTTGATTTCTGGGGTTCTACATGAGAACCAGGTCACCGATTTCAAACTTTCTCACCATTAATCTTTTGTTGTAACTTCGTTAGAGATGATTTTGATATGCCTATAGATGATTTAAGGCATTTTGTCATCTTTCTTGTAAAATTTCTAGCTCATGGAGGCGAGTATGCCTGTATTCTTCATCATCAATCATTCGTTTCAAAGAGACTTGGAGAGAAGGAATTTTGACCTCGATGGGTAATATGGCCTCAGATCCATAGACCAGGGAAAATGGAGTGGCTCCAATAGGGGTACGAATACTGGTACGATAGGCCCATAAAGTAGGATTAAGTTGTAGGTGCCAATCTCGGCCAGTGTCATTGACGGTCTTCTTTAGAATGAGAAGGATTGTTTTATTTGATGCTTCAACTTGGCCATTACCTTGTGGATAGTATGGGGTGGATAAATGGTGTTGGATGTGGAATCACTCACAGAGTTCACGAACGTCCTAATTTTTGAATGGACTGCCATTATCTGTGATGATGGATTGTGGGACACCATACCAACAAATGATGTAATTCGGGATAAATTTGGATAATTTTTTACCGGTGATGTAAGTGAGAGGGACGGCTTCAATCCACTTAGTAAAATACTCAGTGGTGGTGATTATGAATTTATGGCCATTAGAAGAGGATGGATGGATTTTACCCATTAGGCTGAGTCCCCGTTGTGCAAAAGGCCATGGAGAAGTGATCGGTCTTAATTCTTATGTAGGTGCATGAATCAGGTCGCTATACACCTGGAATTTTTGACATGTTCTGACAAACTAAAGAGCATCTTTTTCCAATGTTGGCCAGTAGTACCCAAGTCTAGTAACTTTCCTAGCTAAGGTTGGACCACTCAAATGGGATCCACATATACCCTCATGTGCTTCTCGTAAAATCATTTGGGCTTCATCAGTGTCGAGATAGCGAAGAAGGGTGTTGTCAAAGCCATGGCAGTACAAGGTGTCACTGACGATGGTATGTCTAGCTGCTTTTTGGATAAAGGATTTTTGTTGGTTGTTAGATAGGCTGGGTGGTAGGGTTTGGGATTTAAGATAGTCATATATGTCCTAATACCAAGGAAAACTGGGACCAACAATTTCGCACACCATTTCTTACTCTGAAATATTGTATGCAGGCATCAGCAACTATTCCACTAAGAATTCAAATTGTGACACATTCTTAGGGATGTCTAGGAGAGATCCAATGGTAGCCATTGCATTGGCTGCATTATTCTGTGTCCTTGGGATTTGTTCAAATGTAATCATTTTGAAATACCCCAAGAAACTATCCACCATTCATTTGTAGGGAAGCAACTTCTCATCTTTTGTGTCATAGTCATCATTCACTTGATTTATGACTAATTGAGAATCCCCGAATATGAGCAATGTCTGAATTTTCCATTTTATTGCTATCTTGAGACTTGTGACCAATGCCTCGTATTCTATAGTATTATTTGTACAAGGGAAGGCAATCCGAAATGATTTAGGAATTGAATCCCCTTGTGGTGTGATAAATAATATGTCAGCTCCTAAGTCGTGCCCAGTGTGGGACCCATCAAAGTAAATTTTCCATGGTAAAGCTAGTTCTGCATGAAAAATAGACTCATCCAGAAAGTCAGTTATCATTGGATGAGTGGATTGAATTGGTGCATCTGCCAGTTGATCTACTATTACTTGACCTTTTATTGCTTTGCGCTCCACATATTGTATGTCATACTTGCTTAATATCATGACCCATTTTGCCAAATGGCCTGTTAATGCTACTCGACGCAATAGATATTTTAATGGGTCAATCTTTGCTACCAAATGTGTTTGATGATAGCATATAATGTCTTAATTTTTGTGCCATGAAGACAACTGCAAGGCATGCCCTTTCGATGGTTGTGTAGTTGAGCTCATATCCAATTAGTGTGCGGCTGATGTAGTATATGGCTCTTTCTTTTTCTTCATGGTCATTTTGTGCCAATAATGCCCCCAATGCATTTGTCATTACAAAGACATACAAGATTAATAGTTTGCATTCAATAGGCAGCATCAACACTGGTGGTGTCAATAGATATTCTTTTATTTGTTCAAAGGCTATGTGGCATTTATCCATCCATACAAAAGGAATGCTTTGGCATAACAGAAATTGGAATGGTTGACACTTGTCTGCCAAATATGCTATGAATTGGTGAATAGACTACAATCTGTCCTGAAGTGTTCGCAACTCACTAATTCCTTTTAGAGGAGGCATGTCTACAATTTCCTTTAATTTTATTGGGTCAACCTTAATGCCTCGTTGTGAAACTATGTATCCCAACAGCTTGCCTGAAGTGACTACAAAGACACATTTCTTTGGGTTCAATCTAACCTTGTAATCCTCAAGTCATCTAAAATTTTTGTCCAAGACTTTGAGATGTTCTTTCCTTGTCAAGGATTTTTCCAATAGGTCATCTACATAATCTTCCATTAGGATATGCATCATGTCATAGAAGATTGTTGTCATAGCCCTCTGGTATGTAGCGTCTACATTATTTAGGCCAAAAGGCATGATGTTCCAACAGTATGTTCCCCAAGGACAAGTGAATGTTGTTTTCTATTGATCCTCTATTGCAATTCGTATTTGGTTATAGCCTAGGAAACCATCCATGAGAGATAACATCTCATACCCTGTCGTGAGGTCAACAATCATGTCTATGTTTGGTAAGAGGAAGTCATCCTTTGGGCAAGCCTTATTCAAATCTCTTAAATTTGTACAGATATAGATTTTTCCATTTGGCTTTGTAATAGGAACAATATTGGACATCCAATCAACATAGTCTATTGACCTTATGAACTCAGCATCCAGTAATTTCTTTAGTTCAGCTTTGACGAGTAGTGCAATTTGTGAATGCATTTTGCGTAGCTTTTGTTTGACTAGTTTGATTCTTGGGATTAAAGGAAGATGACGCAAAACCAATTATGGATCCAAGCCTGGCATGTCAAGATATGACCATGCAAAGTTAACTTTCCTGTCTGTGAAGAATTGTGTGAACTCAGGTTTTTCTTCGTCTAACAATGATGTGGCCAAGAGAATCATTTTGGGATTCTCTAGTGTGGCTATGTTAAATTTTGTTGTGTCCTCAATGAGCATAGCTGATTTTTCCTATGTTACGGGGAGAAAGTCCAATCCTCCATCCTTAGGCACCTTAGAGAGGTTTTCACCTTCGGATGCATCCTTTGTTTTTACTATTTTACTATCAGAAGGTGCCTTGTGGTTTTCACCTAAAGACATTTCTTTTTCTTTTTTATTCTTTGTATTTTTGTGACTGGAGGATTGCACAGTCTCCCCGAAGTAAGCTACACAATCTAGATCTATGGAGAACCCTGTCTTGTGATCCCCCCATGGAATACCTTCTCTTAGCCCCATCAATTCTGCAATTGCCTCGTCATTCTAAAATATGTCCAGTGCCAGTGGATCTTGTTGGTCCCAGTCGATCAGTTGTGGGTAAACAAGGGAGATTCCATCATCAGTGTTGGTAAAGGATGGGGAGGATGCAAAAAGTGTGCAAATTGATGCCTCAAGTGTAAAGGAAAAGTTGTCAATTTCTACTTCTGTGTTTGATGCAATGGATGGTCCATACTCTGAGTCAGATAAATCAAATTCAAAATCATAATATGGGATAAAATTATCAATGTCGTGACTAGTGGTTGGCATTTCAGAAGTATGGATAGTGGGATCAAGTAGGTTAGGCTCATGGGTGGGCTCAAAAATAGGGTGGAATGATTCAGGTATTGCCGATGATACTTTATGTTCTTCTAGGCTCCAAGGAATGTTATATTCCTGTCAGAATCTTTCTTCAAATGAGAGTTGGCTAGGTTCCAGGAATAGTTCATCAATGTCATAGTCACTTAGGGTCTTGTCAGATCCCCATTCCCATTTATTGGATTCCACTTCGGTTAGGGATTCTTTGCTTGTCTCAACACATTTTGTTGCCGTTATGTCTTTACTTAAAAATTTATAGATGCATTGATCGTTAGTTCCGAGTTGGTCAAACCCTAGCCCTATGTACTTTGGTCTTGATTTTATGATAACAGGTTCCCTCCTTCCATTGTTGTTCTTTCCAAGGCCGCTTGTGCTGTCAAAACCTAGTTCTTTGCATATCTCATAGCCTTTTCCATAGAGATGCACTGGTAGCGGAGGTAACTCCTCTGGGTCTTTATAGATCTAGTTAGTTATGTCGTTGATGACTTCATTACCCATGTTGCCCCATAGTGTGAAAACACTTTTTGGTCTAACCTTGAAAGTTATTTTGGGCCCAACTGCAAAACATGGTCTACCATAGACTTTAGGCGGCTTTGGTATTGTGGTGATATAGTAAGCCGTATTCAACTTAAACTCTCCACAACCAAGGGCCTAAATCTGAAGGTCTTTACTTGGGATGGAGGCCAATGAAGATGGTGTGGTAGATGAAATGGATGATTTTGTGAGTGTCAATGGGTCAATGTATTTGGATGAGGTTGAAGATGAGGCTTCCTGATTGATGGGCACCTGGTGCTTAGCAGTGGCTCACAGGTTGGTATAGTATTGAAATGGATCAACATCTCCGGGGATAGTGATCTCAGTTCCATCAAAAGGGAATTTGAGACATTGGTGGTATGTGGATGGAATAGCCTTTACAGCATGAATCCAAGGGCAACCAAGCAAGATATTATAGTGTATGTCACGATCCAGGACCTAGCATGTTGTATCTATGATAACTAGTCCTACTCAGAGTGGAATTGTAATAACACCTTTAGAAGCGCGTTCTTCATCATCGTATGCCTTGATGACGATGCTTTTGCTAGCGTCTACACATGCCTCAGAGAAACCAAGAGCTCTAACCAATTTCAGAGAGCAGATGTTCAAACTTGCTCCACCATCTACTAGGACTCGTCGAACCTTATGCTTGTGGACAAAAAATTCAATGTGAAGGGCATCATTATGTGATGGTTTGGGCGAGGAATAGTCACTGTCCGAAAAGGTGATGTGATGGGGTGAATTTAGATATCCGACCATAGTCTCAAAGTGGTTGACATCGATGTTGGTTGGGATAGACGGCTCTTGCAGTACTTTATCTAGGATGGCCTTATGCGTAGGTGAAATACGGAGTAGTTTGAGAATGGATATTTGAGCAGGTGTTTTATTCAGCTGCTTGAAAATGTTGAACTTCAGTTTTGTATTGGGCTATCTGGTGGATGGACTAGGTATGGTGATTTTTGGTTGACATGTAGAAGGACCTGGGATGGTAACCTTGCATTTGCACATGGTTACATTGCATTTTGGGGCCTTTTTAATGTTAATGGTATTAATAGATTCATCTTCATCAGGAGCACGAAGATTGTTGATAATAATACCATCGAGATAATTGTATGTAGGATGGATGGTATTATAGGCCTGATGGATGTGGTTGGCTTGATTGTTGGTATTCTTTGTGCCAAATGAGGAAGCTTTACCATGATCTTGCAATGGGTTTTTGTGTATGGTATGATCCGCATTAGATGTAAATGATTGACCACCCAACTCAATGGTGTGGTTTTCTATTAGGTCTTGCACCAGATTTTGCAATTGATGACAAGAGGAAGTTTTGTGCCCTTTGGCACAATGGTAATCACAAAATGAACTATCATCCCACCATGATGGCTTGAACTGACCAGGGTCATACAGTTTTGGCTCTTCTAGCGTTATGATGTCGTTTTGAAGAAGTTTCTTCAAGATAATTTCAAAAGGTTCACCCAAAGGGGTGTATGTGTGTTTTTGGAATTGTTGGGGTTGACGCAATTGCCTTTGATTAGATTGCACATGATTGTTTTGAATAGAATTGGCAGTTGGTGTCGGTGTAGTTATAGGAGCGTTTTGATTTTGTACTCCTTTGAATGTGAGTACATGACCTATTGCATTGACGATTTTTGCATCAACTACACCGTCGTTTGTGATGTGCTTGTTCTTAACCTAGTATTTTTTTTTGTCATTTGAGCTACTTGGGTTATTATTTGTGGTGGTGTTGATGGTTTTGCCACCATATTTTAATTCGCCTTTGGCAATCAAGGCTTTCTCAAGTTGAACACCCTTTTCAACAAGGTCAACAAAGGTGGTGCAATAATGGACTTGTAGGCCATACCTTAGTGGTCCTAGGAGAGTTTCTACAAACATGGTGACTTTCTCCTTTTCAGGTATTTCTATTGGACATTTGCTTGTTAAGGTTCTCCATCTTTGAAAGAATGGAATGAAAGTCTCTCCTGCATCCTCTTGGGTAAGTTTACATAAGGAGGCAATGTCGATATCTATGTCAATGTTGTAGGCATAGTTTTCAACAAACTTGTTTGGCAATTCATCCCATGTTTTGATTCCCTTAGGAAAAAGTGAGAACCATTCTAGTGCATGACCTGCGAGACTTCTAGAAAAGAGTCTCATGAGATAAGTTTTCTCATATGCAATGTCCATGCAACTAGTGGTGAATTCTCTTATGTGTTCAATGGGGTTTGTTTTGCCTTTGTACTTGGGAAAATGAGGTACCACATATCCATGAGGAAAGGGTGGCATATATAAGGTTGTGTCAAATGGATATGGACACAAGTCATGTGACATGTATGAATTTTTATTGGATTGCTGCAAAGTCTCCACTTGTGTTTGAAGAGCAACGAGTTGTTGTGTGAGTGCTTCCACCATGGGATGGTTGGTAGCATCACCTATGTTGGTGATAGGGGCAGCTTGAGTCCCCAACTGTTGTGATGAGATGTGTTGATTTGGAATGGGTTTCCAGTGATATCCTACCATGTTGGACTAAATTTGAGGACCTTGCAGGTTTTGATTTTTTTTATGTCTAAAGGAGTGAAGGATTGAAGGCCTTGTTGATGCCCAAATGGAGTGAAGCATTGAGTGCCTTGATTACCTTGCCCAAGTAATACATTTTGGCCATGAGGAATGTTGTTGTTTTGATTTACTAGGATGGTGGTGTTAACTTGTGAGGAATTAGGTTGGATTCCTTGAATGAAAACTCTTCGTTTATTTCTCCCAAAAGGGTTGGATGACTTGGTTGCCATGGCACTTGGGGAACCCAATAACAGGTTTGTTGATGTACTCATGGAACTAGATGAAGTTCCAAAGAGGTTTGATGTGGTTGCACCCATTGTTTGTGATGGGATGGTGGATGTTTGTTGGGGGGAAGATTGTGATGTGGTGCTGGTTTGGGAAGATGATCCCCCAATAGATGTTGTGTTGGTTGTGGTGGTAGTATGATCAAGGGAGGTAGCATTGATTGTGTTGATGACATTTTGTGAAGAGGCTCCCATGGAAGAATTGTGTGATGGCAGAGTGGGAGAAGTTGCTCTAAGAGTGTTAAGGTCAAATCCCTTTGGTAACTTAGCCCCTTGGTCAAGGAGCATAGCTAGGAATCTAGAAGAGTCAATTAAGACTACTTCTTCCATAAAAGTAGCAACTTCTGGATGTTGAGCAGCAGCTAATACATCTTCTTCAAAGACATCACCATTTTGATCCCGTCAGATAAATGGTTCAAAAATATGTGAGGGAGATGATGGTATGTTCATCTCACTAAAAGGATTGATGTTGGAATTTCCCATGTCAAAACAAGGATTGTTCATGGCATTAGGGAATGAGTCCATGCCAATTGTGAACTCAAGAAAGTTGGTGTCTTGTCTAAAAGAATCCATAAGTCTTTTCTTTTTCTGTAATCTAGTTTCAACCATACAAGGTTTTGCTCAACTTGGGATGATGGAGAAAAATGATCTAAGTATGAGACTATGTTTTTGGTTTCTTTTTGGATTTTTAAAAGATTCTATGGAATGCAAGTAAGACTAAAGGCTTGTAAATGCAAGTGGTGTGACACTAAATGGGGATGCCAAATGATATGCAATAAAGGATCCTAAGATGCACTCACCAGTGAGAGATCTAAAGAGGACAAACTTGGGCAAACAAAGTTCTTGCAATGATTCAATTTTGGAAGACCAATGGACTGTAGAAGGACTATAAATAGGACAAAGTGAAATTTCCACACTAGGCTATTGAGTTGGAAATGATTCACAAAAATATTGAAAAAGTGACAAAGGTAATTGGGTCCAATGATAAACTACTATTGAATGCAAAGTTTGGACAATAAATGGTAAGAGTCAACTCCTAAAATCTGCAAAAGTGAGTGTCTAAGGAGATGTCGAAGCTATCAATGCAAATCTAATGGACTAGAAAATGAACCCTATTGTGATCCTAAAATGGTACCTAAAATACAATGTTTGAGGACAATTGAGCAATTCAGAGTCTGGTTTGGACTATAACAGTAAAGGAAGACTTGGTTGAATTTGAAGACAAGTTGTGGACTTTCTGGTTTTTTTTTTTACAGTGAGGAATTATTTTCAATTTCTGGCAAATGCGTCGTAGCAAATGCAATACGACAGAGTGAATGTGGCTCACAGAAGTGAATGTGGTTTTCAAAGTGTTGATTGCGACACAGTCTAGCGAATGCGGGTTGATATCTATCAAATGCAGCTCAAAATGCAGTTTGCAGTTTAACACTGGAAAATACGGCTCTGAATAGTTCAGATGCGTCTCATCAGAGTGAATGCGGCTCAAGATGACTCAAATGTGGCCCATCAGAGTGAATGCAGCTTGAAATTTGGTGAGTGCGGTGCATCAGAGCGATTGCGTTGCAATGGATAATTTTTTTTTTGGAAAACCTGAACACAGTTTTGTAGTTTTGACAAGTTTTTCTGGTTCAGATTTGTGATTTTCAATTTGTTGAAGTCTGTTTAAAATAGTTGGAAAACACAGAAATTAAAACCTTAAATGTATGTTCAAGTAGACTCACTCTTAATAGTCAAAGGTTCATCATAACAATCACAGCCCACAGCTTAAAATCAGGTCGACTCACACAGCCATGTCACCCCCTAGAGGGCGCCCATGTTTTTGTCTTTTCCAAGTGCGTACTCAAGGTGACGAAAGTGGATACTGAATCCCCTGAGCAAACAATCCGTGGTGATTATATGGTGAGTGTCTTGGGGGGAGATTCTTTGCTCCCCTTGCACCGTGATTGAGACAATGTTTGGCTACTGACTCGGCTGGCTTCTACACTATGGTTCTTAGTCAAGGTTTCCGTTCGGTGTGACAAATGATAAACTGCCTCAGGAGACCTCCCAACCTTTAGAACAAAGGTTTTGGGGATGGTTATCTTTGCACACTGCCGTCGAATTGTAGAATTTTCCTGAATTCACTTTTGATTATAGTGGGTTGGAAAACTTGGCTTTGGTTGTTCCCACTTAGGTCGTTCCCGTAGGGTGAGTACTTTTTCCCACTAGGGCAGGCCTTCTAGAGGTTGTAATAAAATATGAAATGCTGAAAATAAAAATGGATAAGTCTGGCTTTTTGATCAGCCAGTAAAGGGGAGATCATATACCTATTATCCAAAAAACATAGCAAAAAGATGTTCAATTTTAAGCCCAAATGAAGATTATCTAACTAAGTGAAGATATTGCTTCACAACATGCATGGGATTCGTTTTTAACCAACGAAAAAAAAAGATGTGGTGACTATCCTAGATTGATAAATTCCAAGTTAAGTTGCCTATCCTAGGATTGATAAATTCAGCATTAAGTCTATCCTAGGGTTTGTTTATTTTAATCCCCAAAACAAAAAAAAAACAAAACTAGTCGTGGATGTGTCGAATCCAGATTATAATTTTATTTTATTTTTTTAAAATTTACCAGTCGTTTGCGGTGTGGTATGGAAAATGTGGCTCCGTATGAGAAGGTGAATGCGGTTCAGTAGGTCAGTTTTGTTGCACATGAAGGTGAATGCAACACAGCAAAGTGATTGCATCACACGATATGGCGAATGTGGCATTCCATACTTTTCTTGCAAAAAAATAATAATTTTGAGGCCATACAAAACCGGCAAAAGGAATATTAGATTATCGGGTTCACCAATGTAATGACGATTAAATTTCCTACAGATCGAATCAATTAATTAGTTGTACCTGCAAGTTAATAACATCATACAATAAAATGCAAAGGAGAAACTACAAGAAATGGAAGAAACTGGAAAGATCTCACCCATTTATTACTCCATGTCTAACTTCTATTGCACCTCCTCAAGATTTTTGTTGATGATGGATGCCCTCAGATTTGTGAGCACACTCTAAAAAGTCTAGTCCTAACAAAGCTATCATCGGTCGAGCAACAAACAGTACCCAAAGCACATGCAGCATACCGTCGCCGAAGCATCAGAGCATCGACATACATTTTTTGGGATGGAGATGACAGTATCATTGGTCTAACGATGAACACTACCTGGAGCACGTGCGACGTACCATCATTGAAGCGTCGGAGCATCCACATACATTCGTCAGGATGGAGATGACAGTATCATCTATCTAGCGACAAACAGTACCCAGAGCATGTGTGACATATCGTCGCTAAAGCATCGGAGCAGCGACATATAGTCGTCGGTCTAGCTTTGCCAAACCATCAGATTAACAACATAAGAGCATCAAACACGTGACGCAATAGGCAAGTCATTATGGTGAAATTTTTTCGGATACATAGCAAGGTCGTCAGGCGTTTTTGTGGTTCATCACAATTTTGACAGAACAATGCAGTTTTAAAAAAAAAAAAACTATTCGTTGAAATGTAGGCATATCGGGGTGACTCTAGGTGATATATAAAAGTAGTAGGAGGCTCCAAAGTGCATCCATAGGGATAATGACAGGACATAAGGATAGGTCAATCAAAGAGAGAAAGTTGATGTGCCAAGACCATGAGTATTTAATAGGGGTAGTAATAGACAAGATGGATTGTCATCAATGCTCAGATTGGAAGACTTCATTATGAAAATTTAGATCACAATATGATTAACCCTATTTGGACAAATGCATTGACATTGGTGTCAAGAGTTAAGAGGCCATTCAACTTTGCATTTCAATAAATTATTGTATGCATTGAGTAAGTGTTTACAAGGTAAGAAAATGACAGTCATATGACTATTTAAAATATCAAACAACATGTCAGTTGTTGTGTTTAATTAGTCTTATAGAGGCAAGGATTTATCATTTTTTGCATACATCTGCAGTCCAAGCTCTAGGCCTGCATTATTTAGTTACTATGTATGAGAAATGAGCAATGAATAATTGTAGAATATGGAGGCTATGGATGATATTATGATGGCCACATTTGATGTTGATCAACAGTTGGAGCAAAATATAAAACCTATGATGAGTCATGAGATCAAGGGGACTATCATGGACAACAAGCACAACCTACGAACTGGATTCTAATTTTGCTAAAAAATAAAAAATCAAACTAGTGAATATTAAACTACACACTAGAATCTAAATTTGTGGAAAATGAGCAATTTGGTGGGAAAGAGTACCTGCAGTGTGTCTTGGATACTTAGCTAGTGTATAAAAAAATAGGATTGCAAACCCAAAATTATTCTCACTCTGGAAATTCAATAGAAAAATATAGAATGTTATCTTGGATACTTAGCTCTTAGACAGTCAATAAAACAATATGAGCATGATTATGAATGGTTTTACCTAGTCCCACTCTTGATCTCCATATTTGAGAGCCTTCTCTTTAAGACCCCATGAATCCAATTTGATCCATTGCTGCCAAAAGAGATATTAATGTGTAAACAAGGAGCCACATTTAGACAAACTAGTTGTTGATTTCTTCTAAGAAATTTAGAGATTACAAAAAGAAGATACCTGATGGGGATCATGTGGGCTTCATAGAGAAAGCACTGCAATATGGCTTTGAGCAGCAATGAAAAACTTTGGATTAGCTTCATAGTAAATCCTAACAGCATGACATTGAAAGTTGCTCAAGTACTAGTTCTTGTCCCCTAGATTAAATTAAGGAAAACATTATTGTAAAGGAAACTGGATATTAAAAAAGCATAAATGTAAATAAAAGGAGTGTGAGCAGAAAATGAATCTAAATTGGTCTTGAACAAATAAAATCATACCCAATTAGCATTAAGTTATACTGACCTTGTACTCATTTCCATTGTCAATCTTGAAGGTTACTTTGATGCCTTCTGCAGAAACTCTCTGGCCACGAGGCAAGAGAAGGTGGGAAAACTAAGTGTATATTGATGACTTCCTGATAATCAAAAAGAAAGAAGCAACCAGTCAACCCTATTAGAATAGAATAATCTTATGAATTGATTTTATTTATTTTACTGGCTAATGGATAGTGGAGCTAGTTCTATTGAATTGAGATACTACTAAGATGTGTTGACTGGTGATTTTAGACTACCGATATTCTACTTCAATCTATATAAGTTACTTTTGTCTTAAATATATTCAAGATAAATCTGCAAAAAAATTCCCTGATCTCTTAGAAATTATGCAGATTATTTTGTTAATACTTATCCATTTTGATATTTTCTTTCAAAAATTCATAGAAAGATATGTAATCCCATATTTGAAACTTACATATTTTAATTTTATTAGTTCTGTAATTATAGTATATGATTCCAACAATTGTGAAACACATAGGCAATATGCTGGATGAATGAAGTAAACTATGCAATTGGCAAGTGTAAAGCCAAATTCCTTAACCCTTGCCAGCATCATTCTTTCCTGTTTTAAAACATGTGCTTTGGAACAGGGCATGAAAATCCATGTAAGTATAATGAATAGGAGATTTTTGTGATCAGATATTATATTATAGTAAGTTGAATGAATGTAAGTAGAGATATTTTAGCATACCTGCAGATGGTACAAAATTTCATGGTTAAGTGGAAGCCTCCCATCAACAAAAAGATCCAAATATCCGTGTATCTATCTCAATTGAGTCTCTAAACCATTCAGAGCTGTCAAATTTTCCACTACCCTGTTATGCAAAAAAGTCAAATTTTAGAGACCACTAAAATAAAAATAAAAAACATTGCATTATGATCCAAATCCACACACAACACAATGTTCATAATGAAAAGTTAGCACTTTCTTTCATCTTTGCATATTGATTTGATGCTTCAAACGATGCATTTCTTATATTGAAAAGTGCATTTCATACCTTGTTGAGCTTCTCTTTGTTTTGAGAGTATTTTAATATTCTCTACTTAACGGGGCCAACCACGTGAAGGTGGAAGCTCATTTGGCCCCTTCCCCACCCTCCCCGCCCCTCACATCACTCTCAATTCCCCATACCCAATCATTTAACATTAATCATTCATTCATCTATTAATAACATATAACATTCATTCACTCATCCATAATACCATATAACATTCATTTATTAACATATAACATTTATTCATTAATATATTCACATTCATTCATTAACATATAACATTAATTTTTTTAGTTTTTACATATTATCAAAAATATGGTTGTCAACTTGTCATAATATGATTACAATCACTTTTTTTTTTGTTTCCTTTTTGCAGCTAAAAAAAGCTAAAGTGGAGTATCGTTTTCAAAATCATCTATCCCCCCTTTAGTTGTTCTAAGCTCTACTCATGATCTCAATGTATGCCTAGTCGTGTACTCACAATGTGGATGCGGTTGCAAGAGGGGGTTTGCCGCAATAGCAAAGAAATTTTAAATTGATATGTTTTATTATTATTGTTACATGTATTTCATTAATTAGAAGAACATCAGAGTGGTGCTCTTTACCTGAATGGGCCACATCATGTTCCTGATATTGTCTTATAGCCTCATGTTGAACATGTTGAACACCCTCTAAATCCTAATCTGGAGTTGAAACATGAAAGATTACATTAATTAATACACCAATTGCAATTAAATAAGTTTAAAAGAACATTAGAGTGGTCCTCTTTACCTGATGGAGCCACATCATGTTCCTGATCTTGTCTAGCCTGATCATGCTTAACATGTTGATCACGCTCTACATGCTCTAAAGTTGTAAAACAAAAGGTTACATTGATTAATACACCAAATGCAATTAAATATGTTTAATTGTATTAATCCATACTGCGTTTTGTGCACATGAATACATCAAGTACCGGGATGCACACCATGGCCTTTATCGGCAGATTGCGCTCCACCCTCACTAGGGCACTGCATTCCAATGTCATGTGCAGTATTATAATTGCTTATCTATGTAAAACAAATAGGCACATTATTATGGTAGAAATTAATATTGAACATATTGCACAAGTATTCAATTTGAAATAAAACTTTATTGAGTTTATTTACCTGCGTGTTGGATGCAGTGGAAGATTGTGTTTGCCCAGTCGAGACTCTTAGCTGTTCAGTCAGGGATCCGTAGCCTTGGTGGAAGGCAATCTTCAGGTCCTCTTCTATGGGCACTCTATTGAAATCAAAGCCCTACATTTTTGCATGTGATCATGAATTTTGCTTCTATGGTGTGATAAACCCAAAATTGTTTGCAATTTACTATTTGGATGCAATATTTCACTTATTGATACTTACAAATCATGCGGCTATTTTCATATAGCCACCAGAGCCAAGTTTGTGCTGCCTGTGTTTTTCTAGTCTTGCCTTTGTTGCATTCGATGTGTCGGGTAGCCTATGAAAAAATTTAAATACTTTAGATTATGTAAAAAGAAAGAGTAATCAGTATATAATTAAATTGTTGATAGTATCACATACCTTGCTTGGCCCAGTGGTGTCTTTCCTTTCTTCTTTTCAGCCTTCTCCTTTCCATCTGACACCAAGTCCTTCCACTCCCTTTCTGGAATCATGGGGGGATGCTCATACTTTGTGTTCTTCTCTAAATGTGACCTATATTGGTCCCTCACATACTTTATATAGGTACCAGCTTTCTTAAAGACCTTGGTTCGGTTGAATGTTTTATCACCAAAAAACACAACTAAACGGTTAATGAGCTCATCTTTTAAATCTTGATCATTGACCTTCCACCGTGTACATATGGTGGGCCCGAAGAGCTCCAATGTAATATCACTTAGATGTTTATAAAAAAACATCATTTCCTGCAAAATGATCATGGGATCATTAGTCTATAAAGAGTGATCAATAGGTAAATTTCAATTGGATTATATATAAAAATAATTAAAACATTTTAAAGTACCTGGGACCTTCTCTATCTTTATGGGAAGGAAATCCTTGGTCACCACAAATGTGACCAGCAATGTTCTCGTACGAGTAATATGGGAAGATCCAGGAAATGCTGCTAAAACATCACTAGTACTAGTAGCCTTTGTATCCACAGGTACTGACACATGTGGTGGCATGTGTTCACTGCTAGACAGTGGACTACCGAATGCCTGCATGGTATGTGTTGCCGAAATTTCAATCAACAATATAGGCATGGATGATGGGGCCAGATAAAGTATTGTATGCCCAAGAAGATTAAGATTGACACTTGTACCATCCCCTACTTCTCGGGAAACACTTGCAGTACCTTGATCATGGCCAGCAGCATGATGAGGATGCAAATAATCCTGTAAAAAAAAAACATATTTTAGTTCATGACATAAAAGAGTACAAAATATAAAACCATGAATGAACTTATGTTATAATTAAAGATCTCATGATATCTTACTTGTAAGTTTTGTGCTCTCTTAGACAATAGTTTAACCCTTTCTCTTATCTCATTTGTTTGAGGCACTACGAATACCGACTTAAGGATTTCTTGATAGCATTTTTTTTGGGAATTCCTCATCATATCCATAGGGTTCATGGAAAATGAAATGTCATCATCGCATAATAGTGACTCCACCTCCATATGGATGTTCTCCTATACTACTGGTGCCTTTCCCCAATCAGCCGACTACAACAAGAATATTAAAAACATTACGAAATTAACCACATTAACTCATGAAAAAAACATAATAATAAAACATTTTGTTTGTATCTAATTTGTACAATTATAATGAGGTAAACCTATCAGATAGAAGCGCATGAAGATGGATCACGATCTGCGCTCTAGGCTGGAGCCTTCCTTGTATAATCAATGTCCCACTGTGACAAAAATTAAATATAAAAAACATTACTGAAATGAAACCAATAGACTTATGAAAAAAAACATAGTAATAAAATGGTATATTGGAGTCATTAATTGGAGGTTGGGTAAAATGGTATATAGTACATACCACTGCCATATTAATTATCTTCATATCTAAGTGATTCAAATTGTAATCGATTGGAAACTCTTCCCCTGCAGTTATTAATTTTATCGCACATACGAATACATGATTTCCCTCTCACGCCTCGAATATACAATCGGGTTGCTTATTTGTTGACCCAGGTTGTGTACTATCTATAAACCCTGCAATATTCCCTGATGCTTTTGGCCTCCCGTCAATGTATCTAGCCACTCCTTTATTTTGATCCTTATCTTTTAGTTGTATATAATTTGCTGGTAGTGCATACATACGCATACTTCATGTATATAGAACCAACTACATCCAATATTTGTAACTATAATAGGGTTCAACATACTCCATCAACTCAGTAACTTTGTCATAATAGACCTTTATGTCGTCCAAGCAAAATAGGCCCAAACCATGTAATGACGATGGTGCTATGCGATATATCCTCTCGTTGACACAAAGATCAGTGTTTATTGGAGGAAGTTCCTTGGGTACCCATTGTTTCCATAGATGTTTGTACCTCAAGGGCACCTCAATGTTGCCTATGCTCTCATCATCATAAGAACATGACCCCCCTTTAGCAAGAAAAAGTTCCATGCATTTCCGAATTTTTCTTCTAATCTTTTGACCTCTAGTTGGTCTCCCTCTTTTAGACCTATTACATGTCTCACTTTCCTCTTCTCTTCCTGAATTTCCCTCACTCGAGGAAGACAAATCTGACAAATACCGATTTGGTGGTACCTACACTCATAAGGATGTTGGATGAATTTCTTTCATGGTGATGTGATCCAAAGGTGACATTATGATTAATCTATCATTTCATCGCTAGAATTTGACAAGTTATAAGGTAATCAAGTCTTGATAGATTGCAAGTTATTTTTACTACCGTCCAAATGTGTCCATCATAAATCAAATCTACTTAATGTTTTAACTCCCAAACTTTGTGACAAGTGTTAAATGTGACTATGGTCCACCAGTTACACAACCAAGGTGTCAAATGTATTCTCTAATTATAATCAAAGGATTTTTTCTCTTCATTCAAGTAAATAAACTTGAAATGAAACACCATCAAGTGGTTTATTGGACACCTACACGACTAAAAATAGCAGCAAATCTACATTTAATTTCCATATGTCTAAGTGGTTAACAAGGAGGGAGTGTGTACTAGGCCTGGTAAAGTCATCATAAGTTTATCAATGTTCTAATTCTCTATGAAAAGGTTTTAACATCTTAAAATAGTGAAATTTAGTGCTCATAGTCATTTGAAACAACAACATTTTTATTATGTATGATGGTAGGATTTGATAACTTAAAAGAATTGGCTACCCAACAAACTTAAAGTTAAAAGAAACTTTTTTAGTTTAAGGGGTTAGCACTTTCTTTCATCTTTGCATATTGGTTTGATGCTTGAAACGATGCATTTTTTATCCCACTTCTATCATATTGTATTCCCATCCCATTGTAATTCTTGGAGGAGTTGATACCAAAATTTCATATCAGATACCACGTTCTTGAAGCAATTTTATGTGTTTTTACAATTTTTCTGAAGTTCTTTTGTGCTGTATGGATCCATACAAACTTGAAATGCTCTGAGATCATTGGTGTAGATAAATATATGTGTTCCCTTTCATTTTCATTTGTTTTGAAGTTCTCAATCACTATTTTGTGGGATTAAACAATCAAATACAGGGACTGCCTTGTTGTGCCTGTGTAAGGGTTTGAGGGATAAATAGAAATGACATCCACCAATCCATCCACTATCTTGGAACTATAACTCGGTGGATTGGTGTGCATCATGGTGGATTTGATGGAGTTTCAAATCTTGTTCTTTGAATTCCATTTATGTTTTGCCCTTGTCTTGGCTTGTTACATTGTTTGGGAGGAACCTAAGGTTGGGTTTCACCTTGGCTTTCATAAAAATCCTAATGTTCCATGTAAAATCTTGGGTGAGATATATTCGGTCGTTACCTTTTTGGAGTGGGTATTAAAATACTTATGTCTCATTGTTTCATCTAGGCTGGGCCCCTTTTTATAAATTGAGTTAAATATTTTGCCTAACTTTATTACTTCCTAAGTCTAGGTTGGCCCATGCCCTATGTTACTGATATTAGCCCAAACCTAAGGGGAGGGTTAATAATCAAAAGAGCTTCTGAAACTTCAACTACAAAAGCTACAAACTTGACTATAAATGTGGCCAAATTGGCCCAAAAGACAGCTGAAAGAGAAAAAGTTGAGAAGAAAAGATTGATGGAGAAGTATAACACCATTATTGGAGAGTATAGTAGAATGTAGCAAAGGAATGTTGAGCTGCAAACTGAGGTAGACAGGTTGAAGTACAGACATGTGGGGGAGTCTTCTAGTGCTTCTGGTATCGTGACCATACTTTCTACATCAAGATCAGTACCTCCAACTTCTCCAATTGTTTCTACTCCTAGGTCCCCCATCCAGACTTCTACTCCTAGTCCTTCATTAGAGCCAGTTGAAGAGGAGGTTGAGTACTCTATAGATCCCACCAAATAGCAGATGCTTAATAAGATTAGAGAGATATAGGAAGCTCTAAAAGCAAGTGAGAAGGGAGCAATTGCCAAGAAAAATGAAGTTGTAGACATAGTTTTTAGGCATTTGAATTAGGGAGTTGATGGTAGATTACCATTAGTTTATTCTTTATATTCATTATTCTTAAATTCAATAAGAAACATTACTAGGGATCAGGAATTAGTTTTGCCTTTAGTTGAGAAGTGGATCCTTAGGGCCAATGACCTAGATGTTATGTATAAGGCCTCTAGATTCGATGCAGACAATAGGCCCCAATCATTAAGGCCTACTCAAGTTTTTGTAAAATCATTGCAAAGTTTTCAAGCCTTACCTGATGATTTGAGTAGGAAGATTAAGGAACTAGTAAATAATTTTGATGACTAGAGTGGCACATGTTTACCAGATTTATAGGGACTGCCCTATTTTGCCTATGTAAGGGTTTGAGGGGTAAATAGAAATGACATCCACCAATCCACCCACTGTCTTGGAACTATAACTCAGTGGATTGGTGTGCATCATGGTATGATAGAGGTTCATTTCATTTAGGGGTCTTTTAAAGTAAAAAACTTGGCATTGAATTGATGCCCTAGGGTTGACAGGGGCAATTTTCTTGTGAATTTGTGGTTGTTAAGTCAGGGTTTATGAATTTGATGGATATGTTGGTAGAGTCATGGTGACACTATTTGATGGTCCAATCTCTACTTTGAAACAAAAATAACTCTAACAACTCTAAGAGATATAATGGGATGGAATTAAAGGAACCTTCATATGAAGGATCTTCTAATGAAGGACCTTTGAATTAAGGTCTTCATTTGAAGGTCCTTCATGCCAAGGTTCCTTTTATAAAGCATTTTGGACATGAAATATTTAAAATAAAAAATACCTTCATTTGAAAGTCTTGACATGGCATCATTTTTGAATGAAGGTTCTTCGTTCAAAGGTCATGACGACATCACCTTCATATGAAGGTTCTTCATTAACTAGTATTTTGTAATTTTGAATGTGTGATAATAATTTAGGGTTGTAAATAAATCCATTTGAGTCTTTTATAAATGAAAGGACATTTGATGCAATCATATGCCTTGTCAAACTTTGAACTTAATAGTAAGGGCATCATGGGTAGTTTGTTGGGCCCATTCAACAATCTCCGATGCAAGGACTGAATTGTCTAGAATGTATCTACTATCAAGAAATCCAATTTGTTTACCTCTATGACTATATCTCAAGCAATAGGTTTAATTGTGATGGCAATGATATTGATAAGGATTTTTTAATCTAGGTTTTGAGAAGCATAATTGGCCACCATCCTAGGAAAGATTCTTCATTCTCACTTTTAGGTGTTAAAATTTAACAATACGAAGATTGATGAAAGAGCCCAAAGAGCCTTTCCCCATGTTATCCAAGTACACATAGCAGCAGTCTTCTCTTATACGGTTGGACATGATTTCAATAACTTAGCTAGGAATTATTCATTTAACCTAAGGTTTTCTCATAATGCCATCATTGGAAAAGTATGATCAAATTGTTCTATTATGAAGAATTGGTCTATGTGCCTCTAGTAATCACTATAAAAATGTGAAAGACTAGGCTATTTTATTTTTTCTGTCTTATCTTATACCATTTTACGAGAATGGAGGGGCCAATGTACAAGGAGATCTTTGGAAACTAGGCATGAAAATTGCAGGTTAAAGAGAATGGGGGTGCCAAACTTACAGTACTCATTGTCCCTTGGTCATCAATTTTCCCTGAGTGCCCTCAACGTCATCCTCGGTGCTGGTATTGACCTTGTTTTAGCTACAAAATTTTCATCGGCGCTGGTATTGACCTTGTTTTCACTCCTCCAAACTCTTCCTCATCACTGGTATTGACCTTTCACTTGTCCAATTTTACGAGCTACAACCTGGTTTAGTTAGGTTTTAGAGTATGTTAATTAAATTTAAAATTATGGCGCCATTGAGAGTAGTGAATATAAAGCAAGCAAAGCCTATTATGGCGCCATTTAGAGTAGTGAATATAAATTAAGCCAAGCCTATTATACTCATGAGGGAAATAATAAAACTCCTAGGATACTTTGTGAAACCATTTTCCTTGGTTAAAGGGAGGCTATAAAATGTGTTAGAGTAATTGGGTATTCACTTTATTAATTAAACAATATTTGTTTAATTATGTAAAGTTCCCTTTTAACTCTTTTCACTTAAGCTAACATTAGGTGCATAATAATGAATTACTTTGAATTACTTTATTAATTATTATTGTGCAAGCCTAGGGTTTTCCTTTTTAGGGTTTTCATCTATATATGGTTGAAAACTATCTTTTGTATCATAATTCATTTTAAATTTTGGGTGAATACATTGCTCCACATTCTTGAGCATTTTCTTTGTTGCTTCTCTTTGCTTCTCCTTGTAACAGGTTATTTGCTTGTAGAGGTCACTAGGCTCCTATGAAGTTGTATCTTCTCAAATCCAAAAAAATATACCTTTGGATTTTTTCAATCTTCAAATATGAGGATTTGCAAGGTTCTTAGCAACATGAGTAAGGGAAATGTGTGCAACAAGAATTTTTGAACACACATTGAATCTTCTTGCCAAAGAAAGGGGCTTCATAATTTAATATGATAATTTTTCTCAGCTCTAGAAATGATATGTTTCCTTAAAGAGGAAGGAGAAACCTAAAAGGTAAAAGAGATTCTTAAGAATCTCAACACTTCCTTATGATCAACCCCCTTCTATCCATAGGAATCGAACCAATTGGGCTTGGCTAAGAATGATTTCCTATAACATTGAGTTTTATGCCACTATATATTTGACCTTAAAGCTTTCCAGAAAATATCTAGGCATTGAATATCCTAAATAATGTCACATTTTTCCTCCAAGAGAGTGAGAAAGGAGTCATTAGAAAAATGACCATTGAATAGTTGGGCTAGTGATGGAAACATTGATAGTGAGATGGGTGGTCATAGAGGTGGCCTACAAGCTATATTTGGAAAAAAAGAAGGATAGAAGCCATTGATTGGAGTAGTGAATATTGACATTGGTGTTTCCTTGTCCAACAAAGGGTCACTATGAGAAATGGTGTTGGATTTGGCATTGGCATTTACTCTTTTCTTCTAACAAAAATGGCCATGATAGGCTAGATGTGTCTAATACTAGAAATATTCTCCCCTTCCTCCCATGAAAACTTTTATGGGAGAAGGAATACATGATACTTTGAATTGTAATGAAGAGTCAATGCAAAATAAACTACTCCCTCTACTATCATACATGTTTTTGGGTTTATTATTTCATTCTTCATGCTTGGAAAATTGCTCATTTGGAAATGGATTAAACAAGTCGAAAAACTTGAGCATGCATATGAGCTTATGAATTGGAACCTAAAGGGTATATCGTCAAAAGAAGATTTCCCATTTCTAACACTTTGTTGTTGAGGTGAGTTTAATAATACTATGGCTCGTTGCACCATAGAATTTGTTAGAGGTTTCCTAATATGACATCTCTATATGATCCTTGCTCAATTAGTTTTTGGCTTTTATCTTTTCCTTTTTCTATTAATGACTTATTATATGATTGCATAGATGATATTTTTAATGTCATTGGGCCATATCAGTCTATACAAAGTTGCTTTACTTCTCAAAGTATTATCAATAACCTTTATAATGAAAATAATGAAATTATCATTTAATGGGTGCTTGGGGAAGGGTATTGAGTTTTACCCTAGTGATAATTGTTGGTGTCTATGTATCATATTTCTTTGGCTCAAGAGGGGTATTTTTATCCCTTGTGATTATGTTTGAGGAAGTCTTCAAATGGATGCTATTTCCTTCAACCAAATTGATGTCATTAAATAGTCTTGTTATGAACCCCTTGTAGGTTGCATGGATAATGTTAGTATTGGTAATTTTGGTCCTTCTAGTTATTATGCCCAAGCTTCCATAAATATGCATTTACTTAAAAATAATGATATAGTCACTTCAATCGAGTCACTTATGGTTGGGAGGTTTCTCTATGGTATGATCGTATGAACAGGTTAGTTTTGCATGATAGTGAAAAAGCCTCAAATTTTTGCGAAGTCTATTCTCTTAGGTGAATGCTTGTGCTTTCTTCCTACTAAGTTCCAAATGTAGAATATTTCTTAGTTTAATATTTTTTGCAAGGGTTTAGATACTACAGGGGATATATGATGCCACACTAAACTCACATCCCCTAAGGAGGTGAGAAATAATGCCATGCTATGACATTTTTTAAGAGGGTAGAATTGCTCCCTACTTTGAGTCCCTATGTTTCTCTGGTCAAGTCTATTCAAAATAATTTGCTGCTTCATAAAAGGATAAAAAGGTTATTTTGGGTAGTGTTAGATTTATTGTTTCAAAGGAAACCATCAGAGCTGCTACTAGGTTGAATATTGAATGTAGGAAGGTCATTAATAGGGAAAAATGATGGACACAGAAACCATCAACCAAATTTTGAAAAGGGGAGAACTCATCGAATTATAGAATGGTTTTGAATGATGAGTTTAGTAGAGTGCCAATTAAGTACTTCAGTGTTGAAGGTAGTTTTAAATGTGTTTTTCATTACCATTTCTCGCATGACCATCTTAAACATAATAAGAGTGCTTGTTTTCCTTATTTTTTCCTAAGTTCTCTTAAGTGTTTAGGTAAGGAGGTCTTAATGGATAAATTTGTGATGCCTCTACACGAGGTGTTAATTTTTAGAGTCCATAAGTCCACCTTTCTATGTTCTCTTAGAATTATGTTAGCTCTCTTAATTCAAAGTCTATTAATCTATTCCCTACCCCTATTATTATCAAAGCTAAAGGTGGAAATTTTAGTGATTTGCATGATCTCTCTCCTCCTAAGGGTAAGATAAAACCTATCAAACATTCCTCATTCCTTGTCAAGCAAAAAATTACATTTCATGATGTGCCTAGTAAAGTGGTGGAGGGAAATCTTGAGCTTGGTAAAGTTGTGGCTGATTATGATGACTTAGGCTTCCCTAATATTTTTGCCATTGGTTCTCTATTGAAAGTTGCCTCTCATATCCATGTGGAAATTCCTAGTGATGTCGACATTTCCAAGACTAAGAGTAAAAACCATAAATTATAGTCCTCACTTGTGGGCAACAATGACTACGGTTCTTATTGTTGCTACTATTAATAATAAGATTGCTATAGGAAAACCTTTTAAGGGGCACCTTGTAAGAAGATCTAATAGGTTGGTGGCCATAATTTCTACTACCCCTAGCACTACACCCAATGTAGAGTTAGTTGTTTCTAATTAACAACAATGGCTTTGTTGATCACAAGGACAGTGACTGCATCAATAGTGGGAATAAAGAGTTCAGTCACTCTCAAGACTTCATGTACGAGGAAGATGTTTCTCTTTCCCATGATTTTGGTGTCAACCTTTTTCAGAAATGAATGTTCTTTATGACACTAATTCTTCTAACATAGGGGATGATTGAGAGGCTGAAAATGATGTGAATTTAGACCCTAGAAATGATATGGTGGCCATGGATGATGTCAAGGGTAAAGGAATTTATGTGGACAATAAGTTTGATCTTGTGTATTTATGTTCTCATTGTGGCCATAACACCAATTCTATTAATTATTTGGAGAAAATTCTAGAAACTTTGGAGGAAAGAGTCAATAATGTGCTTAATTTTAGTAATAAGGTGATCCATAGGTTACTTCTATGCTTCTACTCCAGAATGTTGTGTGGGAGTTCTAGAAAAGAAGGTTGAAGGGTAATCTTGATAGTCTTGTTTTAAAGAAGGATATAAAGAAATACCCTAAGGATGATATTTTTTCTTTCCTTTTTGAAGATTGGGGATATGTGACTCCCCAAACGACATGCTACCTTATAAGCTAAAATGAAGTGGCCACTATCGGCAATTGTGTTCATTCATAGTAGTCAAGATTGTGGGGAACAGTCAGGATCAACTGATGGATGATTGACGGTCAATAAAAAATCATTCCAACATCTAGCTCCCTCGATGACATGTTTGGGAACTAACCCATGTTTGCCCTATTACTGCATTCATAGGGTTCTAGACGTTGGGTTCACCACAAAACCCCTCACTTAATGGCTAGGGAAAAATGAGACTTCCTCACTCCTAAGACTATGATGAACACCTGAGTCACTATGGGACTCAAGGTAGGAGCTATTTCTTTTCACTCCTGGAAGGAAGAGTACTGGAACACCCTTTCCATTTGGTGTTTTGCTATGGACTCTCGGTGCAACCCGGTTGCATCCCTATGGTGCTCCTTTCCTTGAATGACCATACCTCCCTATATAAGTTATTAGTCCAAATACTAGACATTGGTAGGATGAAACTGTACTCTGGGCTGACTCCCCCATTTCTGACTTCTCATCACTAGTAATAACCCATAGGGACCTTCGACCCTTGATTTGCAGACTCTTCCTAGCCTGGCTAACATCTTGATGAGTCCAACTCACCTTCTAGAGTTGCCTTACCCTTGCAACCTACCTTAACTCGCCATGACTTCGCATGAATCGACACTTCTTTATGCTCCATGCTGCTATGCCCATGCTACCCCGGGTAACTTGGCTTCAAAATTAGAACCTTGTTGTCCCAACTCACCTTAGGATTCAAAAAATTAAAAAGAAAAGAAAAATATGCCTCGAAAATGATAAATCTCAGTGTATATTATATAGATTATATATAAGGTATATAAGCTAGTTAAATCATTATAATATTGTTAAATCATTAATTATATTACAAATGAACACTTCTTTCAAATTCTTTGTTCTCTGAAGCATTGGTTCTTGCATTTTTTCTTGACATAAGCAACATCCAATCATCGATTGTGGGATTGACATCCTTAATGTTTGTTAGAATTTGATGAAATATTTGTTGTTCTTCATTTTGTCCAGCTTTTCGAAAAACACAACTTAATGTAATGACCATTTTGAATTCTTCCCATAGTAGCTTTTCTCACCTTTTGCGTTCATATGGAGCCATGTCATTTACTTGAGGTAATTGTACCAAGTCTCCAACTAAAATCATGTAGATATGCCTGAATATAAAATATTTAATTAAGTTGATAAGTATGAATTTGTATAGAAGGAACTATAATAGAATTGAATAAAAAATATTGTAATGTAAAGTTATCAAAGTTTGCAATTTTGATCCAGAACTCACCTCCAAATCTTTGGTTACTATTTTTTGGGAATGCTTGTTGAAGCTTGGAATCTATGTTTTCAAACAACCTCTCCCCAAAGAAACTCATTTCATCTATCAATATGTATCTGACATGTGATATTTCTTCTTGGAAAGTTGTAAGTCTTGTCCCTTCTAGTTCATTGAAATCTCTTATTGGAATTCTTCGCTTTTAATGAATGGTTGAAGCACCAATGTTGAATGTTGCAACTCTAGTAGGCATGAATAGAAGTAGAGGAGATTGTTTGGGAGAAGAATTTTTTTCTAGTGCTAGGTTATGTGTTAGGTTATATAAGGCTAGGTTATATAGTATTTGAGCCTAGCTTCAAACACTACAATTAGGGTCGGGTTAGGTTATGTGCTTTCTTTAGGGTTAGGTTTGGGATTAGGTTTATGGTTATGTTTAGAGTTTAGGGTAATCTCTAAATTTAAGTTTAAGTCGTAGATGATTATTTTCCCACAAAAGGAAATTAGATCCATTTTTTCTCATGTTCATTATAGCCAACTATGGCTTAATCTTAAATTTAGACCTTTTCTTGAAACCTAACATCATATCCCCAATCTAACCATAACCCTAACCCTAATCATAAGATTGACTCATACACCGACCTTAACCCTAGCCCTGACAATAAACCTAATCCTAACCCTTACTTGGAAACTAAACCATCATTTTCTCATTAATGTAACCCTGACCATAACTTTAACCCTAATACTATAATCCCTAATTGTTATCCTAAACCCTAACCCTATTTTCATATCTAATCCCAACCATAACCAAAACTCTAATTTTAACCCTAACCATAAAACATAAACCCTAATCTAACCCTAATCCTGACATTATTTTTCCTAACCCTAACCCTAACTCTAAACCTAACACTAACCCGAACACTAAATCCTAACCCTAATTAAATACCCAATCATAACCCTAAATTGTAACATGATCCTTTGAATTGGATACTACATAAAAATTTATGTGTTACAATCATTGCTTCCATTGTTGCCATTTTTACATTGGGTTGATGCATATATTTTTAAATATTCAACAAAATCTTTTAATGTCTTGCCAAAATTAATATTATTAATTGTAATATCAAAATTATAAACATGTATGCAAAATAAGAACATAAATAAGAAATATATGGTAATAGTTTATTCAAAAAACAAAGTGATGTGTACTACAAGGACTATAAGATATCCACAAAAGAGATCTACATTGAAAATATTGTAGGGAAATTCAAGAAAATACAATTGGTAGATGCAAAGCCAAATAAATGTGAAATTGTGTACTATAATGATTTTAGAATATACAAATAATGGATTTGTTGAAAAGGTTTTAGAAACTTTCAAACAAATGAAATTGGTAGATGCAAATAAAAATTCCACAACCTTCACCAAAATCCTTATTGGTTTCCTTAAAATGGGAGATTTGGAACAAGGTATAGACATCCATCAAAGCATAATATGAAGATTATTTTTTTCAAATGTTGTGGTTGTAGATGCCCTTTTAAAATTTATACAGAATTTGGAAGGATAGAAAAATCTTGTGAACTATTTGACAAAATGTCTCAAAGAATTGTAATCTCTCAATTTATTTTAGTGTCTATTTTGTTATACCCCATGTCCCAAATTGGGTATAACACAATAAACACTAAAAGAAATTGATAGATTGTTATGAGGGAAGTGATGAGACTTTTCTAATTAGAGTGTATTCCATGAGATTACAATTATTTGAGGCATTGTGTCAAATAGTTCATGAGCTTTGTCTATCCTCCAACATTTTGCATAGATTTCAAAAGGGCATCTACAACCACAATATTTGAGAAAATTCATCTTCATATTATGTTTTCCTTATGATTGGTTGACTCTTATACTAAATCTGAGTGTTATTTGTGTTTTGACAAGAGTAGATTAATATTTTTTTATTTTTTTATATGAAGATCAAAATTACATGCACATAGAATGAACCATAGTTTAGTTACAACACTTGGTCTCTTCAAAATAATCAGAGAAGATTAGGGAGAGGAAGGAATGCACACCAAACTACAAAATAGGGGTAGTTGTGACTTTTTTAGTTTTCTTTATATAGTCTACTTGTTTTCTATAGGGATAAATATTTAATCACTATACAAATGAAAGATGGTTGATTATCTATTGAATATTGTTTTGTGTGTTTTGAAATGGAAGATATCTATGTTGGAAAACAAGGATAGACAAATGAGAGGGGGCCTGAATCAGTTGTTACAAAATTGAAACTTATTTAACCTTATTAACCTTTAATCTCAAATCTGATAATTAATAGTGAAAGCATGAATCAACAACACATCAAAAACACACATAACACCAAGATTTTTGCGTACAAACCCTATTAGGGGAAAAACCACGGTGGAGGTTAATCCACAATTTATACCCTATTAAAAGTATGAAATAAATGAATAAGGAATTCACATGCATTCAGGAACACTGCCTAGAGCTCACTACTCAAAGGGAAGGTTCACTGCCTTACATAAGGTAATCAAATCAAATCCATCTGATGAGGTTGAACTGAGAAATTAGCTTCTTCAAAACCCTGATGATAGTTTCAATTAGGCACATAAATACTTCTTCATACTTTTCCTAAACTTCTTCACACTCTACTTTGCATTCGAATGATCTAATCTTTATTCACAAATATCTCACATACACTTCACATACATTATCTCTAAATGAATAAAACAATCGCTCTTATATATCCACTTCATGAATTTACATTAACAACTCTGCCAGCCAAAAATAAATAATAGATGAATACAAATTGTTGGCCCAATTCATGAATAAATCTCAATGTGCACCAACCTAAGTCAGTCACAACATAATGAAGACCTAAAGAAACATCCTCGAACATGCCAAGCATTCAAGAATTAATCCGCAAGGATCTACAACACGCTACCACCATCATGTCAACCAAGAACATGAAAACTCGAACATGGAAAGGAAAAATATTTGATCACAAGCACACTGATCAACGTGGACGTACTACAATGATAGAGTATGAGATCAAGAAACATCAATGAACATCTCAAGAGCATACACAACAATTCAATTCACTAGAATTACATTCTATTCTTTTAGAAACACCAACTATAGCAACAAAATAACTGTAGGAACACAAAAACTCATAACTCGCTCCAATCTTGATGCACACCTCTGAAACTTCTAGAGGATATACTAGATAGGCTCAATAACAAACCCTTTAATACATGACTTCAGAATACCAATTTACAAATTTTTTTACCATTCTGATCTTTACAACTTCGTAGACTGTCTGCAACATATACAACCTTTAAGACATTAATGCTAATAGTGTTGACATCAATGACAACCACATATCATGAGCAACACAACCACAACATCCAACAATCTACATCTCTATAAAAATTGGTATATGCTAATAGTCAACTTATTATCTTATTTATAGCATTTCCTTAGCTTTTATACTAAAAAATTCAAGGTAGAGGGTAACATGATTCTTTGAATTGGATACTACATAAAAATTTACGTGTTATAGTCATTGATTCCATTGTTTTTTCACATTAAGATGCATATTTTTTACAATCAACAGCCTTTTAATGTCTTGCCAAGATTAATATTTTTGATAATTTCAAAGTTTTATAAACATGTATGGAAAATAAGTACATAAATAAGAAATAGTTTCTAATAGTTTCTTCAACAAAGGATAAAAAAATCATGTGGACCATACAAGGATTATGGTGGGACCTAAAATTTACTACCCATGTGGTATTAACGAGGGAGATCAATGATAATCCTTCCTCATAGATCTCGCATGATCAGATTAAAGGCCCCTGAGGGTACTGCGAGGTCTGTGAAGAGGCGACACATGGCCTGGTTGTTGAAGTGATAGGGCTAGGTGGGACCCGCTATCTAGTTGCAACCTCTTATTTTCTTGGGTTGTGATTGGGCACGGTTCTTCCAGGGTGCTGATATGGATTTTTAAACAATTGTTGACTCAATTTGAGTTGCCAACTTTCCATGTTCGATCCGCATTAATGGTTCAATTTTTCTTGGGTTCCTATTCATGTGCATTGGGAATTCTTGCTGTCTACAAGTTTTTCTCATTAATGGCATGGGTTTTTTCAATGGATCCTCACCTGATTTTCTTATGTGCGAACACTGTTCTCCTGATAAATGCAATGATGGGTTATGCACCATGCCTTCGCAAGCCAGGAATAATTTTTGGTGGCTACATAAGCCACTAAAATGCTCGAATGCTCATGTTACATTTGACCAATTAATATTCTTGCACCAATTAACTCTATAAATGCTCATTGTGTTATCTGGTATTATCATCACATTTTTAGTTGTCTTGTTTGTAGGTGGTTGAGTCTCTCCTATATTTTGTGAGGTGTTCTTTGCAATGGACCATTCGGTTGTGCGCAGAAGGACCAGATTAGGGGTGAGAAATTTGTAGCCTGACGAGGTACAACCTATCCTTAGAAAGCCCGAGGTTTTCCATGATGCTAATTTTAAAGGGACGAGGAGTTCCAAGTCTGCACTAGTGTTGTCTTCTGGTTCTGACAGTGATGGGTCCAAAACTGACTTAGACTACCAACGTTACTTGGCATCCATGACCGAGCTGTTGGGGGTCAATGAAGAGCCCCTCGTAGTTGCCCAAGTAACTGTGATGGCATCGTGCCATGCTACTAGATCATGTGTTAAAGTGGATAAAAGGAAGTTGGTCTCACTTCTTCGTGAAGCGAGGACCAGGAGAGGTCGCCTCTACTGGGGCCATGTGTCTTGCAAGTAGTTGCAGTTGTTGGGTGTGTTACTTTTGGGTGGTGTGTTGATGTGGATGTATGCATTCTTGCCATGCTCTTTTGTCTTTAGCTCCGGTTGGTTACAATGGTATAACTATTTTGATTCCTTGAACTGATTATGGTTTTTTCTAATGATGAGGAATGCCAATTTGAATTTCATTCTAAATGAAATTCAATTATGGAATGAACAATGTAGCCTATTGCTTTGTTGCTCTCCTGTCCTATAAAGGAGATTTGACGGCTCATTGTTAAGGGTTGTTGTTTTTTTTGGGTCTGAAGGCTTAGAATAGGTACAGTTAGTGATAATGCAAGATTTTGAAGGTATTATGTAGGAAATCATGCTGGGTTGGGAATAGTATGAAATAAGTATACTATGCTTTTTTAATTACTAATATTGAAAGAAATCTAAAAAAATTAAGACATTTTTCTCTCCTGTGTATGGGCCATGGATTATGAATGGATTTATCAAAGGTTTGTTCATTCAATTTCAATGGTGTAGTTGAAAGTGTAATTTGTTCTCTTGCTTTGAATTAATGAGTTAATCAAATTCTTGAACACAAATTACATGTTTATGGTTATATGCTCAGGATTCACTAAGGAGTATTGTTTTACTATACTGACAAATCTCATGGTAGCAAAGCACTATGGTGATAAGTTCAATTTCATTTGAATTACATTTTATATGACTCCCACCCAATGGATGAGGCACTGGATAGTATTGGTAAATTCCTTTCAAGTATAGGATGGTGCCTCTAAGCACGATGATTCAATACCTGAACATTTTAACAAATATCAACTGCTATCTCTTTTTGGGATATAGATCTTATGATAATTTTCAGTCTACTTGCTTTGGGATATCTATTATTATTCTTTGGTTTTTCCACAACCAGGGTAATGACTGTCTATTAGTGTTAGTGGGGACTACATCTGTAAGAACAAGTGTTCTTACCAATCATGAAACATTCTTATGAACACACTTGGGTTTACCCACCTTGGTTTCACAAAGCCAAAAGTGTAGGAGATGTCAGTCTTTGACTCTTGTTAGTTGGCCACTAGCCTTTGCAGTTCGTTATAATGGAGGTTTGCTACCTCTTAGAGAATTGCAAATTCTATGTGGGAAAAAACACCAACAGATCGTAAGATATACACAAAATGGATCTACATTGAAAATTCGGTAGGAAAATTCAAGCAAATATAATTGGTAGATGCAAAACCAAATAAATGTGAAATTATGGACTATAATGATTGTAGAATATACATAATTTATTTTTTTAAAAGGTTTTAGAAACTTTCAATCAAATGCAATTGTTAGATGCATAGACAAATTTCACAACCTTCACCAAAATCCTTGTCGATTTCCTTACTATGGGAGATTTGGAACAAGGTATAGACATCCATCAAAGCATAATATGAAGATGAATTTTCTCAAATTTTGTGGTCGTAGACTCCATTTTCAATTCTATGTAAAATGTGGGAGGATAGACAAATCTTGTGAACTATTTGACAAAATATCTCAAAGAATTGAAATCTGATAGAATACTCTCTAATTAGAAAAGTTGTATCACTACCCTCATAACAATCTCTCAATTTGTTTTAGTTTCTATTGTGTTACTCAATTTGAAACTTAATTGTGATACATTAAGTTCATTGTCAAATTGTCATTTGTGTGTCAAGTTTGTCAAAATCCAAAATGATCAATTATTAATAAAATCATGGATCATGTAATATTGGGATGGGTGACCTCCTAGGAAGCCCTAGTGCTTCATCGCTTTGAGAATCATTTAGACGCAATGAGTGCTAAGTGGACCATTCATTATCATGAGAGATGGGTTCTTGTGAAACACTACTCATGAAACATGGGTCAATGAGTTTGACTTGTAAAACTACATAATTGAATCCTAATAACAATATCAAAATTTGACACAATGTGAAAAATACTTCCTACTTGTCAATAGATCATGTTGTCAAAATTTAGAATTTTAAATTATGAATTATTTGTAATTACTCAATAGATCATGTTGTCAATTGAACCTATTGGAATTTTTTTACTGCAACCCACACGTGTTTCCTAGAAGCTCCTATGAACTCGCCACATTCAATAATAAAAGACTAGGAACAGTATGGCCAACTTAACGAGAATAGCAATAAGCCTAATTCTCCTACACTTCAGACTCTGTAAAATCCAGGAGGGCATTCCCTAACATGTGCTCTTAACATACAACATTTAAACAATTCATTTAATTTGCACACAGGTAAGCAACAAATAGATCCCCAATTAATGTTAAAGGATGAAATCCTTCAAGAAATTGGCTATTCCTTAAAAAAGACTCATGTCCATTTAACAGAGAATCGCAAAATTCACATAAAGTAAATTGATAGGAAATGTTTGAGTAAAATATCTTGATGCCATAACACAAAACATACGAGAATAAAACTTAATCAGAATTCCAGTCCCATATCCCAGCACAAGGAGTCAAAAGAGAAAACTGAACTACAGGGTAAATTTCATTTTCAACACTTATGATATATTATGAATTGCATTACAACCCATATATCTATACCTGCATTTATTACTCCTTTATGAATCCTATTTGTTATATTACATGAATTTACTGGTTAATTGAAGCATTTAATTGATCCTTTGAACCAAAGTTGTAGTTAAACATAATTCACAGTAAAAAACAAATGAAAATCATCTTTGATCGATATTTCATTAATAATCCATGTAACATAACACAATAGGAGACAAAATAAACTCTAAATATTCACAAGTTTGATACAAACATGCTCAAAAACCCCATGATTAACAAAGTTCTCCAATCTGACTCAAAATTTTTAAAAACCTGGACTTACAATTCATACTCTCTATATTACTAGACTCTTATTTCTCATATTTTGGATATTTCAACTGACCACTCTCTCAGCCTAGAATTCCCTTTTATAAAACAAGGGAGCCAACAACCTTTAGGTCGGAGAGTACACATGTCCATTTGTAATTGGACCACTAACTCTTGATTCAGTTACAATTCTATTATGTGAGTGGATAGCATAAGACAAAGATCATCATTAGTTGATAAGGAGGAAAGAAAACATCGCTCCAAAGGCCGCTCCCCATACATTGAAGGCATGCTTAGCCATTATAGTATTAACTCCACCTCAGCACCCTGTACTTGGAGTCAAAAAGAGAATGCAATTTTAGAATATAATATGTAAGGCCAGACCTGTATTATACATGACCAAGTTGCAATTCTCGACTATAACACTCATAATTCTAGTTCATCAGTGAACACCTTTTTCCATAATTCAAACTCCTCCTCGAAAGGCCACTGGAAAGCCACAACTTGATCAACCTTGTTTCGATAGGGACCATACTTTACCATTATCGATGTGGCCTTTTTATCAAAGTTATTTAAGAAACTTATAACAAAAGACAACTTTTCCAATGTATTCTCTAGCATGCGGATGTCAGCATTTTTGCATATCTCATGTGTTTGAGACATCATTATATTGTTCATTTTCTCCTTCCAAACCTATAGGGGTTTGACTTCATCCTAACTATGTAAAATATGAGGCAATGGGGTTAGGTCCTTTCCATCATACACATCTTTCAGCAATTTAATCTTAGATTCCATTGGGGTGGAAAATCCCTGCAACTTCTGCTCAACAATTCCCTTGACCAATTTATATGTTGCAATAACAATAGGATATTTATCACCATGTTGTTTTTCCCCTACTGCCATGAATCTCTACTTCTCCGTTCTAGGGCTCCATTTTTTTAGCAATGAGATGGCCAATTCTTTATCCCTTGGAAACATTTTTAGTGCTTGCAACATTAGGACACAATTTGCATGAACATTGTTTAGCTTACTCTGGACCATTCAATTTAAATGTTTCAAAATAGTGTCCACTATCACTGCATTGTTTCTCCCTACTGCATCTTGGATTTGCTTTACCATCTCCTTATATTCTTCAACCTGATGAATCAATTTATCCCTAGAAAGTCCCCCTCTAGGGCTAGTAGCCCTCTCAATAGTGATAGGAACTTGTCCCATATTATATGGAACAATAGCCAAAGACTATGCTTGTGCAGGAGGTTGAGACTGCTCTACTGGTGGGTCGAGAACAGTGTGGCTAGAACTGGCTTGCTTTTGAGATCTCATGGTATCCATTTGTTGCCTCAATAAAGCCAATTCAGTTTCTAACTCTGCTACCTTTTGTTGACTCTTATTATATTCAATAATAATGTCATTATATTGGCCTCTCAGAGTATCCCGCTCCTTGGTCAAATCTTCAATAGTTGCTCTGGTGAATTTGGCAACATTCATGACCATATCAGCAGCTTCCAATGTTGGGGTGTCAGCAACTCTCCTCACAACCAAGTGACCACTGAAGTTAGAAGGTTCTACAACAATTGGCTTTTCAAAGCCAGTAGATAGGGACCAGATTTCCAATGCATCCCATTCTTCACTAAAGGCTGATCCCTTGAGTGCCAATGTAGCCTCCTCGTCAGTAGCAAGAAGTGGCTTATTAGCCCTTATTATTGTGTCAAACACCACAACATCAGTGATATCCCATTCAAGGAGTAGCAATCCTCCACTTTTTTGTACCGATTCCCAGCCCTGCTCTGGTGTTATTGGTTTGAATTTTTCTCTCATCTGTTCCCTGACCTTAGCTTGAATTACCTTCTCTGGGAGCTTTGGATGCAGACTTCTCTCATGTGCCACATTCTCAACATATAATGCAGTATGTGCTCTCCACACAAAATCTTTAAAAGCACCGGTTTGAATAAAAGAGTCATCCATCATGAACTCTCTACAGGCTTCTATTCTCAAGTCATCATTGCTTGTTATTCCTTTGATTTCATCTTTTCCTAACCTCAAAGAAACTGTACCTAAACCTATTGCAATTTCAACTAGGTCCAATGGCATCTCAAGATGCATTTAATCCGGAGTGACAATAATGTTATCATCCTCATCACCATCACAATCAACAATCTTTACCCTTTCAACCCTCTGCCTCTTTGGTGATGGTGGGAAAGCCTGTTCTGAAAAACTTGGAGGAGAATCCAAATCAACAACATTTGGTACTAACTACCTTGAAGAAGATGGTGCAATATTTTTAGCAACATCTTCAGCCTTACTTCCATTTCTTCTAGAAAAAACCCTTATCTTATTTTGGGGCTGATAAGTAGGCCTCTCCTCTTCCTTTACCTCAGGGTAATCCTTAATGGTTTGTGATTTTCCCCTTTCTTCCACAACCCTTTCATCTTTCAAAACCCCAACCAAGCTCTCAAAATTATCAATAGCATACATTGCCCTGCTAAACTCATCTTTAGCATTAGGTATGAGATTGAAACCAGGTATTTTCTCCTGCTTACTTTTTACCATTTTAGAGTAGGCAATGTATAGTTCCTTTCTATCATCTTGTAATTCCAAATCAAAAATATTCCTAATGATGTCCTCAGGAAAGTAGAAGTTGTGGAAAAAAGCTCCTATCCGATGTTTTTCCTTCATTTGAGAGGTAAAAACCTCAAGATCATGATTCCTGGGGTGCATAGTCCTTAGCCTATAAGGCCCAAGTAATTGATGCAACTCCTTCCATCCTCCCTTTGCCATAACAAAATTGGCAAATGCTACATATTCAGGGAAGAAAGAACCTTTCTTCTGTTCAACTGGCAAGTGTAGTTCCTAAGTGCCCCCCAATTTCCTCATGATTTCCAAAAGTCCAATTCTAAGGGGTACCTCCCTGGGCAGAACCTTTGGATTGACATTAGTGCTAAAACCCCTGAAAACTATGGTATTACGATAGGGGATAATGTCTCCCCAATTATGCGTTATGTTCAATTTAGGCCTTCTCTCCATCAGCCTCAAGAAGTCATGAATTTCTTTTAGGATCCTTGGGGGTTCACGAACCAGAGCCTCCCTTAATTTAGATCTAAAGGCATTATGGAAAGTTACATAATCAAACTCATGATCATGCATGTCAAGAATCCTAGTCCAATATTGGACAGGCATTTCACGTTTTGCTTCCTTCTTCTTTAATTTCATATCTTTTTTGAACACAGCCTGACCCTTATACAGAAACATGTGGATTAACAAGGAATACCATTTAAATCCAACCCAATTCTTCCCCTCCTTTAGGGCTACCAGACCCGTGTGCATCTTCTCTGCCAAATAAGTGGCAAAATCATATATTACATTAAAATTTGGGTGCAGGAGATTTACTGCCATATACATAATATCAGTAGGCAAGGTTTTCTTTAAGCTGACTCCCAAAACTTAACATAAAGCACAAACAGTATTCTTGAAATGACTGGTGAAATAGTCCACAGGAAAAGGTTCGGGCTCATTCCTACCAATTACTACCTTCTTCTAAGTTTTTCCTCTTCCTAAGACTACCAAATGAGGTATTAACAAGGATGTTCTAAACAAACCCCTAGTATTTCTATATTCTTGTCTGAAAACCTCCAAGTCGACAGGAACCATATCCTAAATCCATTCGTGCAATTTGAAAATCTCTGTAATTTCTTCTTTGGTTATCTTAATCATCTGCACACCAACATGTGTTCTGACAATTCAGGCCATAGGGTCATATCTAGCAACAATATCCTTTGAAAGATCTACATCCATATAAACATTAGGAACCACCAATTTACCTAGGTCTAACCTCCAGGGGTTACATAAAGGAACTGACAAATTCCTATTCCCAAACCAATTGGAGAACAACTGCCACCTAATGTATGGTAACTTGACATCTTGAATTGCACATTGCTTATCTGTCAATCCTTCCAAGATTTGAGGCCCATAGAATAAAACCCTTCCCTCTTGCTTCTTGCTAGTAGAGGGTTGTAACGAATCAATAATATCTTGGGATAAAGACCTGGTAGTGGTTCCAGAACCATAACTTCGGGCCTTGGGTGCCATTTATACTAGACTAATGATAATTCGAACTAGGGTTTGCTTATTTTTAGATAGAAAATAATTACAATTTTCTGCTTTAGCCTTATCAAAAAATTCTTCAATATTCAAAACACCCTAGCAATTATCTAGACAAGCTCTAAAAGAAAATCTATTCGATCAATTCTTCAAGAACAAAAATAGGAAACAATCACGAATTGCCCAGCAAGCAACAATAAAATATTCTGAATTTACAAGAAATGGTGTACATGCTACTTACGGTTTCAATCGTAGAACATCCAGGGAAGCGAAATTGAGAAATCGTAACCATGACTTGCTTCACTCGATACCAAGCAATTCTTCCTCAATGTAGAGATATAGAACTAAAATAGTAATTCACAAATTTTAACATTTAATTATGCAAGCAGAGTCAAACTCGTCCATTACTATTCACTCACATGAGATAAAAAGGCTATCATACAATACCAATTTATTTTTAAATATGAGTCGTTGATCAATCTCAATGTTGGCCAAGAGAATGGCTCAGATTTAGTCAAAATAGTTTGAAAATGCCACATTCTCCCTCCAGTCACCAAACGGACAGGATATACACCTATCAAACACCACATCAGCATGGAAATGGGCCCCACCTTTGTTATCAGTGCACAACATCAGATTCCATGTGTCACCAAATCACACACCTCACATCATTATTGAAATTGTAGTTTTAATTGCGCGAGGTCAGCGAGGAACGACCATGATGCAATAGTCTAGAAATAGCTGTCGGCATCAGCCTTCATAATCAATCAGCGAGCAAAACTAGTCCCCACCATCAAATGTGACAAATGGTAGAATCTTGCATGCCTCACACCATATTTGTGATGTTAGCAGAAACCTTGAGAGGTCTGCGAGCAACGGTCAAGATTGAAATCACTTCATCCGATGGTCACACAATCTGCA
The DNA here is from genome assembly GCA_007115665.2 of Sequoiadendron giganteum. Taxonomy (NCBI): domain Eukaryota; kingdom Viridiplantae; phylum Streptophyta; class Pinopsida; order Cupressales; family Cupressaceae; genus Sequoiadendron; species Sequoiadendron giganteum. Next base: position 127,855,728 of record VCHN02000014.1, on the reverse strand, counting down.
CACAGAAAAAGGTTATTTCGCCTGACATTTTAATAGTTGTTTTATTTTGCAGGGGGTGTTTCTAATGATCATCGATCTTCCTACGATTGATCTTGACTGCTCCTTGTGATCTCGTGATGACATCACCGCTGGTTGTTTGGCGATTGCGATATCACGGGCGAGCCCCACGTGTCCCAAGCTGCCGATGTCGAAAAGGGATTAATAAAGCATTTAATATTTGTGTCAGACTTAAATAAGTTATAAAGTGGGTTACTAAAATAGCTACGAGATGCACGTGCTCAAGATCGATGATGATCTTATAATCTTGGTAAAAATTTGCTCGATGGTTATGTTTGGTGTTACTGACTGTTGTGTTTTTAATGATTGTCAATCTTCCTACGATTGATCCTGACCGCTCCCCATGATTTCACGATGACATCACCGCTGATTGTTTGGTGATTGTGATATCACGGGCAAGTGCCACGTGTCCCAAGATGTCGATGCCGAAAAGAGATTAATAAAGCATTTAATATTTGTGTTGGACTTAAATACGTTATAAAGTGGGTTACTAAAACAGCTGCGAGATGCACGTGCTCGAGATCGACGGTGATGTTATAATCTTGGTAAAAAGTTGCTTGACGGTTATGTTCGGTGTTGTTGACTGCTATGAGTGAACACGATCGTCGATGGTAGGAATCAACGGTTGCCATCCATCGCGTGATCCAAAGATGCATGATGTTTAGTGATCACGATATCACGGGCAAGCACCACATTTATTCCTTTGGCACTGCTTCTACAGTGGGTCCTCGATGCTGGCATGGAGATTTCGTCAGCCCTTTTGAAGATGGTCGTTCGATGATTTGACAAAAATAAAAGATCGACGACTAAAGTTTAAATTCGCATCAAATGTGATTGGAGCTATTGGGGCGACATACAAATGAGCTTTAATGGCAGACAAGACATCTACTACCTCAATTCAATCGACATAAAGTATCTGCTCTTTTTCTATCTTCATCACAAAATCATTCAAGTATTTTCCAAGCATTTCAGAGCCAGAGATAGTTTTTCAAGCGATCACCGTGAAGTTTGGTTCTCTGCAAGATGCAAAATCTCGTGAGTTATTTTCTAAACTACTGGGTTAATTTGACTGTGTCTTTGTGAAGGGTTCTATTGTGCTGGTCAAGGGGTTTTGTTAATTATTGTCGTAGGTTTACCAATTCATTTGAATTATTGGAATTGCACAGTTGTGTTGTATTTTTGTGTTCTGGGTACCCCTAGTTTCTTCGAGGATTTGATTTTTTAAAACAAGCCCTAGTTGTTTAAGATGGCACCACTGAAGCAGCACTCTGGCCATGTTGATTATTTGCAGAGGAATTTGTATGATGACTTCCTAGATCAATTCTCGTTGTCAAAAAATGACAAGAAGAGTGGTTTGGTTTTAATGAATGGAAAGACCCTAGGCGAAGTTCTATTGTTTAAAAATTATAACATTATGAATGCCATGATTCCTATGACTGGTCTTGAAATTTTTAGGCTATTGTATGGACAGCAAAACATACCTCACCCCTTCTCTAATGCCTGGAGATATGACATGGGGAAACTGATAGTGCCAAATGTGTTCCCTGATGTTGACTTGCTCAGAGCAGTGGCAACATGGTATGATCCTGTGACAAGGGTCATAAGGGATAATGATGGTGGAATTCTACTAAGCCTAAATGTAGATGAGATTCGGGAGATTTTTGATTTGACTGAGTATAGCCCTTTCTTAGTCCAAATAGATTTTGAGGAGATGAAGGAGGAGTACAAAAGGTTAAGGCCTCTTTTCAGATTGAAGTTGCTTCCTCTTCACCTGGTCAGGGCGGGCAGTTCAAGAATTCTTATCAGCCCAAATGACCAAGAGCCTTTTAGGCTAAGTTGTTTTGCCATTCACTTCCTAGCAAAATTTTATTCATTGTGCTAGATTTTAGGGTTCAGTCCTAATACTGTGATGTTAGTTGTGTAGATGTTTATGGGAGCCCAAATTCAGCATCCCAACTTCTCTATCGTATATGACTTTGCATCATTCCTGTTAGAGAAGATGCATGAGGGTTTGATGAAGCTGCATGTGGGGGATATTGGCACTCCTTTTTTCTAGTACTCCCTATTGATGCATATGTTCCTGTACAAGAATATTGTTTTCTTCTCAGAAAAATGGAGTTGAGGCAGGAGGTGAATGGAGAAAGATTACCAGTACAGGCGTGTAGTGTAGATTTGTCTTACAATAGGGGAGGTGCCAATTTTGTGCAATTTGATAACTGCTTTGCCTCCAAACTCAGGGCTCAGTTGGTGGTAAATGTGCCAAGATTCCCTGAAGATTTGCATGACTTCCTCTAACCAAAGGTGAACAAGCCTAATTTAAAAGTGTGTCACAATTGGGGTGATATCATCTTGTACCCTATAAGCACTATCTTGAGGGTGTATGGTTTCCAGGGAACCCCTCATAGCCTCCCCTTTAATGTACCATCAAGGATGGGGTTTGCCGAAGTAATGTGGCAACTAGGTTGTATTCATGAGGACAACCTAACAAAAAAGGGAAAAGGGACTTTGTTCCCTGACTACACTGTTGTTTCTAATTTTGTCTGTTCCAAGGGAGGATGGGTCCACTTCGAAAGGTTTTTTGATGATTTCAATTTGAGGAATGGTTCTAGGAGATAGCATGATCTTGAGGGATTCTTTGCATTGTTCAGATAATGAATTAAAGCTGGAAAATTTGCACATGAATTCAACTTTCTTGAGGACCTAATCAGAAATGAGTTTGATTTGAATAGGAAGGAGTTGAATAAAGAAAAATGGATTACATATGAAAAGTTGCTGGCTATAATACATAAAATGGATCCAAAATATGATCCATTAATGGAGTTCAGTCCATTTCACAAGAGAATAGACTTCTTAATGGCTAATTTCAAAAATATCATGGGCACCTTGATGACCAAGAGGGTCAGTTTGGAATTAGATTTTGGTATAGAAAGACTAGATGTGAGGCTTGAAGAAACAAGGCCAGCTTATCAGCCACCAATTGACAAGCCTCTATACAAGAGAAAGAGGAATGTGAACACTAATGAGGATGAAGGGGATAAGAAGGGAAAACAAGTCATGCAAGCATCATCATAGCTGGGTCCAAGGATCAAAGCACCTAAAGGGATAAGGATTGTGGATCTAGATTCACCACCAAGAGGTGATCCTATAGTGTTACCATCAGAGCCAATCCCTAAGAGGTAGAGAGTTGAGGAAACGCAGGAAACTATCGTGGATGAGATAATTGTGACTGATCCAGACATGTAGGTTGGTATCCCTTCCCCTCCTAGATCAACACAATTACTGCTTTCTGACATGGATGTAAAGGGGCAATGTGTACAAGATGCCATGATGGAGGCCTGCAAGGCATTCTTCGATGATGATGCATTTGTAAAGACTCCTGTATTGTTGCAACTAGTTTGGAGTATGAAACTAGAAGAGTACTAGAACAAATGCAAGAGTAGGAGAGAATCGAGACCTAATAGGTCTGAGAAGGAGAATGATGATGAGGTCAAGGTCGAATTAATGGAAGAATTCAAAGGCATTAGTCCTGAGGAGGGAAGAAGACTTGTGACTCAGGCTGGTGTCTTACTTTTGCCTAAATGGGACATAGATGATGTGGTTGCATTCAATGCTATCTTATAGTCCAAGCACCCTATACAAAATAGTGAAGAAGAGGTTAAGGAAGCTCTGCAGGACTCTGCCTTCAGTGAGGAGTATGAAACTATGGCCATATGGGCATTGGCACCCCAAGGCAGAAAGCCAAATGCAACTAATATTAGCCCACACCTAAGGGGAGGGCTAATCATCAAGAGAGCTTCTGAAACTTCAACAATAGAAGCTAGAAGCCTAACAATAAATGTGGCCAAATTGGCCCAAAAGATAGCTAAGAGAGAAGAGGTTGAAAAGAAGAGTCTAATGGAGAAATACAATATGATAATTGCAGAATATAGTAGGATGCAACAAATGAATGTTGAGCTGCAATCTGAAGTAGATAGGTTGAAATATGGGCAGGTGGGAGAATCCTCCAGTGCTCCTGGTATCAAAGCATTACCTTCAATTGCAAGATCGGTCCCCCATATTACTCCAATTTTTTCAACTCTAGGGTCCCCCATCCAAGCACCTGCTCTCAGTCCTACACGAGGGCCAGTTGAAGAAGAACTTGAATATTTTGTGGATCCCACCAACAAGCAAATGTTGAATAGGATCATAGAATTGTAGGCTGCCTTAAAGGCAAGTGAGGATGATGCAATTTCCAAACATAGTGAGGTGGTTGGCATAGTTTTGAGGCATCTTAATGAAAAGGTTCATGGTAAATTACCATCTATACATTCTTTGTATTCTTTATTCTTGGATGGAATAAAAATATCAATAGGGATCGGGAAATAGTTTTTCCTTTAGCTGAGAAATGGATCCCTAGGGCCAACGATCTGGATATTATGTACAAAGCTTCTAGGTTTGATGCAGACAACAGGCCCCAATCATTGAAGCCTACTCAAAAATTTGTAAAATCATTGAGCGGATTCCAGGCCCTACCTGATGATTTTAGTAGAAGAATTAGGGAGCTGATAAAGAGCTTTGATGACTGGAATGATACATTTTTTCCAGACATTATTGATGCACAAGGAAATGTTAAGACATTACAATAGTGGCAGGATGGGGTAGAAGAAGTTATCAATGCACAAATAAAATCTATTTGTAATGATTCAAACTATGATTTGCTGGTAAATAGTATGGATAAGATAATTAACACCAACACATTCTTAGAGTTTTTTGAAAGGGAAGCCAATCAGGTTGTAGTGAAGTACACACCGTACAATACTAAGGTGAATGAGGCCGTGAATTTTCACTGGCCAATGGATGACGAGTATCAGAGATGGGTGGAAAAGTACTTAACCAAAGAGGAGTAAAATAGTGTCTATTACCATATGATGGATGAAGGAATGCCAGACGATGATGCAAACAATTCCCGAGATAGCCACGGGAAATGATTTAACAATGGACAGGGCATGTGAACAAAATGAGAAGATGTTTGAGATGGAGATAGCCATAAGGAATGCACTGGAGGATGCTAATACACACAAGCGACCAGCTTACCGAGATTATCTGTCAAACATCTATTTATGGCTTAATAAAGCATAACTTCTAGATTGCTATTGTTGCTAAGCAAAAGACATTTTTGAAAGGATGTGCCCTTTCACAATTTTAATATATTTATATCTGTTTCATAATGTAAAATAGATATAGGCGAATAGGAGAAAGATACAATAGATAGTTTGCAATGAAACTTTCCTTTAAAAGACTCAGATGCATGTATGAATTTTGATGAAGTTAATGAAGATGTTTGAACTTGTGGCTTAATCTTGGTATCAGCTATTTGTGGAATTATACAGTTATCTGGTTGTCTCCATTTTGATGCTTTTCTGTTGTCTAAATTGATATATCAAGCATATAAATATATTCAGTTTACCGATACACATTTGCTATATTTGTGTGATGTGATTATTTGGTTCTTTCAAGTAAAGATTAAACCCTTCTAGTCAATCATAGTAACTGAAGAGTATTAATTGGATCAATAAGAAGAATCACATAACTAGGATTGTCATTCTATCTCAAGTAGAGTTTATCAGTCATTTACTTGCACATTTATACAAGTTATAAACTATATATGTGTGCCAAACAATTTGAATTATTGCCATAATAGATTACACCTTTATAGATCTTCATTAGACTCCATACACCCAACAAGGCAGTGGTCTCACACTTTCATCTTTTGGTTGATCCATTTTATTTTTTACATCTATTAACTAAACATATTCTAATATAATTCAAATATAATTAAAATTAAAAACATCATAAATTAATTATGTAACCACATAAGTCAAATATAATTCTATCAAGAAATTAATATCAAATAGATAATACAATCACATAGCTCATACATTTCAATGTCATTGATCTTCTTCTTCATCCAACTCTTTGTCTATATCATCTGATCCAGATTCAACATTGTAAGGATTGGTCATATCATCATCATCGTCATTGTTATCAGTTTTGATAATGTCATCATCCACAAAGATATCATCTTCATGAAAATTAAATCCTACATCATCATGATCTAGTTCCTCGTCTTCGACATCTTCCTTAGGCACATCATCAACTAACTATTGATCCTGATCATCATCTACATCATCTTTTATTTCTTCAGTATCTTCTTCTTCCACCACATTATACTTTATCATCCTTCCTCTTGGATCATGTCTAACAACATATGACCAACCCACTTTACTTGGAACCTCTGAGTAAAATACTTTCTCACATTGGCTTGGAAGAACATAGGGCTCATTTCCAGCTCGCTCAAAATACCTTGTATTAACCATGGTAAATCCATTATCATGTTCAATAATAGTTCTCTCGGGATCATTTTCATTCAATCGTAGCTTGTACCATAGGACAACAAACAAAACTAATTTGAAGGACTTAAAGTCACACTCAAGTATATCATCCAAAATCCCATAGTATTGATTTTCTGAGACTTCTGGATGTATGTCGCTTCTAGATGAAACATTAGTCACCTAGAAGACTGCAGTTATCCGAGAATCACAAGTTTTCTTTGTGTCATCCAACTTTTTGATTCGAAATTTACGACCATTGCACCACATAGCCTTGTGGTGTTTCACCTGCAATATGTCAAACATGTAAAACTTATTGCTATATCGTCAATTGATAAACATATTTATTCTTGGCCGAATGTATGCAAAGAAAAAAATCTCAACATATATACATCAATATAATTGAAAATAATTAAATAATATGGGTGATTAATAAATTTATACATACCTTTTTATCTCTTAAACCATATGCTAAATCAATTTCCCTTGGTGTAACATTGGAATCTCCATTATGATGAGCTTCTTTAACCAATGAAGCCACACCTTTCCATGTTAATGCGCGGCCAGATTGTTGACATCGTTCAATCCATACCGTCATCCAATCAAGATTGTTTGTGATGTACAAATGTAGTACATCCCACTCTTGACCAACTGTATAAAAAAAAATTGAAATTCATAAATGACGTATAAATAGTTAATTACCACGATATACGACCTTAATTTATAATTGATGAATATTGAAGATTAATAATTAAATAAGTACAATATACATAAAAACCAAATTTAAAATGTATTCTAATTAATCTCCATGAACATCTTATAATTACCTGTCACTTTCCTCAATCTACCTTTCCCCATCAGGTACTCCCCTTTGAATTTGTTAATGGAGTTGGAATCCCCAAATGCAATCTACATGGATCTTTACTGCAAACTTAGGAAGATAGTCAGTAATGCACACCATGGTCTAGTATACCATGTATTCCTCCACCATAGAACCCTCGGGATGTGCTCTTTGTCTAACCAAAGCCTTCAAATATTTCAAGTGCCTCTCAACCATCCACATTGACCTTGTGTGTACAAGTCCACACAATTCAATCTCCTCAACTTGGTGTATGAGGTAGTGTTCTTGTGCATTGAAAAATGTCAAAGGTAGACAATTTTTCATTTCACACATTAGACAAGGAATTTTTCTCTTCCAATAATTTATATCTTCTTTATGGATTGCTTTAGATGACAGCCATCTACAAGTGATTCAAGACACAAATATATTAACGATATTTAACAAAAATATACAATGAATTGAACAAATATCGCTACTTACCTCATGTATTTTCCAAGATCATATATAACTTGCTTGAAATTGTTGTCGAAGTTGTCTGGGAGAGATAGAGGTAGAACGTACTACAACAATTATAAAATGATCTTTTCATTAATATTTTTCCAAAAGTAGTAAACATAATACACTGAAAAGTACATGTAGTATACATATATATATAATATACCAGAATAATTACCTTAATGAAGGTATGCCAATCATGCATTTTCATCGCTGACCCAGATTCACCTTTCTTTGTTATGATATTGTTTATGTTCGCAACAAATCCTGTGGGAAATCGAATTTTTCGTATGACTTGTTTTATAGCATTTCTTTTCTGCTCCGTTAATAACCAAGGAAGGGCACTTATATTAATTTGGTCTCCATCGCTATTTAATTGAATGACATTTTTCATTGCATGACTGGTTTCTTGAATGTCACTACAAATTTTGACAATTTTTTTTTGTCATGCCTTCCATCCAATATATTCCATAATGTTTCTGTCATATTCTTTCTAATATGCATTATATCAAAAAAATGCACAATTTGTAGCTGCTCATAGTAAGGCAACCTACTAAATTGTCTGGGATAAATTTTTAGTCCCTGTGGAAGCCGACCATTAATGCCTTGACGACCTTCATGAAGCATATAAGTTAAACAAATTAACAATGACAATCATTGTCAATTACAGCATGAGTAAACACAACACAATATAAAAATATAAATTCAAAACATATCATAAATGATAGATAAAAAATTTGATCCGATGTATAACCTTAACGATTAATTCTATTATATTCCAACTTCCATAGGCAAGGTGTCATTCTTCGTGGTTTTGATGTAGTCTCTTCTTTCCCATTGAAAAGATGTTTTTCAATAGTTCGATACTTATGATTTCTGTGGAGGAAGTGCCTATACTCATCAAACACCTGCTTTCCTAAACTTGTTGAATGACGAGATTTCATCTTTGGACCACAAATTGGACATGCAAATTTTCCCTTTGTTTGAAGACCTGCAAATCATATATAATTGGATTAAATATGTCAATTTTTATAATTATATATAATGAATAGATTATTTAAAAAACATGCATGATATCTACTTCATAAAATTAAATATCATTAAAGTCATGCAGTCGAACGTTATAACATACCAGAAAAATGTGTTAGCCCTGGGGCATCATGAATTGTCCATACAAGCATTGCATGGAATTGAAATTGTCTTTGTCCTATTGGTCTAGATACATCATACATAGTGACGCCATTCCATAACTTTAGTAACTCGTCGATAAGAGGCTCAATATATACATTCATATCTTTAACTTGGTACTTACCTAGTTGAATGAACATAAACATTACATAATTATTATAACCATTTTACTGCAATATATATAAATTCATGTACATGACTATTAAATGAAAAAACATATAAGTCATTATGCAACAAATAAGACAAATGAGATGCTACTACGTTAAAGAAAATTGATGTAAACAAATATCTGGAACAATCATTGCCAACATTATGTGCTCCCTCTTTATTGACATCCATGGAGGAATGTTATTGTTGATAACTAAAATAGGCCACACCGAGTAAATAGATCTCAGCTCTCCAAATGGATTGACACCGTCTGTTGCCAATGAAAGCCTGAGATTACGAGGTTCTTCTTTAAAGTGTGGCCATTTTTCCTCCATGTCCCTAAACGCAGAATCATCCATGGGTATTTGAAGAATCTCATCTCCACTTCTATTACGTGCATGGTAATCCATAAATTGCACTAAGCTTTCACACCTAAATAATTGGTGTATACGTGGAATAATGGGAATATAAAGAAGAACCTTGCAAGGCACCTTTTTTGTTAGTTGATCTATTCGATATCTACTGAAATGACATTTCAGGCATTCTGTTGCAAATTCATGTTGTTTATGATATATAATATGACCATTGGGACATGCATCTATTGCTTGATACTCCATTCCAATATATTTCATAATGCTAGATAAATCTCGGTATGAGCGAGGTAAAATATTTGATGGTGGTAACAAAAATTCACCAATCAATCTACAACAAAAAATAATTTCTTAATATAAAGAATATTAATGGTACATACTTCATCCTTTATTTACTAGCGATGAACTAACAAAAAATAAAATAGATGAAAAAAGATGACATATATGGCATACCTTAACATCTATGAGATTTCTATGTTGGATAAACCATTCATAACCTTCAAGTTCACCAGCAACAATACAACAGAGAGAAGAGTTGTTTGGGAGCCTTCATAAAGGGGCTCGTATGCCTTCTCCAGTACAGGTAAATCATGAACATCATCAGATGTGCCACTACATGTGTCATGGATCAATGTATTTGTACCATCATCTTCTTCGATAGGATCATTAACTTCATCTTCGATATTCACAGCTCCATGTTCCTCTGCTTGCAAAACCACATTCTCCAGGCCGTGATAATTCGTATCGTGTGCCCTAGGGTGCCCCACCTTTATAATAATGACAGACACAAATAAACCATGATCATGATCAAGTGATTTTTTATATATATATCAAATGTTAAAATAATATAAACATTTACAAATTCAATCAATATAAACACATATAATGAACAACTTACCAATGGACAATAATCATTCCCCCCTTCAACATGACCATGTTGCCTACAATGTTTCTCAGTTGTTGTGATTAAAAGTATTCTCATCTTTGAGCCCTTGCAATTATTGCAAGGATAATAACATTTCCCATCACCTTTTCTTTTGAATATAGCCCACAATCTAGCAACTATCTCTTCATTTTGTTCTGGACTAATATTCCCTGACATGATTTTTCTTTACCAAGCTTGAATATTTAGATCTTCAAAAAATATCAAACACACACTCCAATAATTTTTAATCATACAAGGGTAACAAAATATTATAATTATGATATTTTACACCAAAAAAATCAGAATGCAACCACCCCTGCAAAAGAGAAGATAGTCTGAAGTTAATGACCCCAAAAAACACTTTCAAATGCTAATTCCAGAAATTATTAAATTCTGATTTTACAATGATTTCCAACTGTTAGAATCCTAAAATCAAAATATTGAACTTGCACAACAAAATCTGGAAATGAAATTCTCAAAATGCAGTTAATAGGCCTCATCAATTAAGGCCTACTCAAGACTTTGTGAAGTCACTGCAAGGTTTCCAGGCCTTACCTGATGATTTCAGTAGGAGGATTAAAGAGTTGGTAAAGAGTTTTGATGACCGGAGTGGCACATCTTTACCAGATATTGTAGATTCCCAAGGAAATGTTAGATCATTGCAGCAATGGAAGGACAGGGTAGATGAAAGCATCAATGCACAAATCAAATTGATTTGTGATGACTCAGATTATGACATGATGATGAGTAGTATGGATAAAATCATTAACACTAGCACATTTTTGGAATCTTTTGAAAGGGAAGCGAATCAAGTAGCAGTAAAGTATACACCTTACAGTGCCAAGGTAAATGAGGTGGTAAATTTTAATTGGCCAACAGATGAGGAATATCAAGGATGGGTAGAAAATTACTTAACTGAACAAGAATAGGACAAAGTCTACAACCGACAGTTAACAGCTTAGCGGTTATGGTTATAACAAATTTTGGCTATGTCTTGGTGGCAGTTTTGGTGCAAGTTTTCAAAGTTTGGCAAATGAAACAGTTATTCTCTAGTGGACAGGATGAACAAGAAGATTCTCTAGAGACTCAGCTATTGTAACCAATTTTTGAAATGTCATAACGCGGTCCAAGTGACCAGTGACAGGTGTATTTCTAGTCCGATGCTTGTTGCTCCTTCATTTTCCCTATAAGAAGGATTTGAGGACCAGAAATACGGGTTAGCAAGTTAGATATCTTTAGGTTGAGTCTAAATGAAGTTGCAGAGCGAATTTGTAAAGAGCTTGATATTATAGTGAAGATACTATTCTTAGATTTGGTGTCATTCTGTTGTAGGTTTTAGTTTCATGTGTACTTAATTTTCAAGATAGTACTAGCATCTGAATGAAAATTACTCATTTCAAGGTCATGTATCTCCATTGTATGAATATATTATTATCTTGAATAAAATGATCAAGGGTTATTCTATTCATCTCACAGTTATGGTGTGTGTAATTCTCATTTTGTCTTTAATTCAAGGAATTAATTAAAATGCTTGAGTGAGGTTATGGGTGACTATGTTCATATAAGGATTTGATAAGTAGTATTGGGTTATAATATAGATTGATGGTATTGTAAGGCAGTATTATCTGATATTTTATATGCTATGTGTCTAGAATATAAACTTGGTTACAATAAAAAACAACCAACACCTTTGATATTATCTAGCTATGGCTCCCAAATATATTGCAAATTGATCATTAGGGTTAAAATTGAAACCTTGCAAATATAATCTTTGTCCAAATCCATCAAGAATCTTCCATCAGTTATAAACAATTCCCTTATAAAGAATTTGTGAAGCCAGGTCTAAAATCTAGAAATGAAATTCTAAAAATGCATGAGACTAAAAATGAAATCTGATGAGATGTTGCTTTAAAATATGATTTTCAAACCTGGAAGTACAAATCTAACTTCACAAATGAATTCTAGAAAAAGACAATGACTACCCTCAACCTGGTGATATCTTCTTGAGTTTCTTCTAATTTAACTTTGCAGGTCCATCACAATTTCGGCGAAAGATCTTCGTCGAAACGTAGATGAAAAAATGGTTCGTCAAAATTCTGACGAACGTCGGGGATAAAAAAAATAAAAAATGAAAATTTGCACAAGTGCCCGATGATACATCTGATTATATAGCTCTCATCGGAAGGTTTTGTCAGAAATTGGGGTCAAACGAGTTAGTGATTACTATTGAATGTTATTAATGTTGTGAAGTTAAAGATTGTTAAAATTTAATTATTTCACAACACTGATTCACCACCCCCTTTCAATGTGCCTTGTTTCCAACAATAAATCAATAAAAAATGGAGGTCTAATGATAATATCCATATAATTTTGTTCATGTTTATGTTGCAGCAAGGGTGAAAAGACATTATGCCTTGTTGGAGACAAGTTTGGATTTTGATTTTATATATTATTCTTTTGTTCTTTCTCTTGCAACAAACAAGAAATAATATGATGTTTATGCCTACACTCTCTATAATTTCAACTTATTCTCAATATGTTGTCAATTTGTGATTGTGTAGGAGTGGGTTTGTCAATGATAGGTTTCTTTTCTTCCCTTAGGGGAGGAATGAAAGGAACCATGGGAAGTTTCTCAACCAATTTCTCTTTAGCTTTATAAAATTGTTTGATTTTAGGTGGCACAATGGGATTGTTTTGGTTGTCTCGTGGTCTCTTTTAGGAAATGGTAGGAGGATTTGTAATAGGCTTCTCTTGGATATTTGGAAGGGATTTTGGTTCAATCATGGTTTTATCTAGGATAGGTGGCTCAATCACGGCTTGAGACAGCTTTCTAAGGGACATTTATGGTATGTGATTTTCCTTATAATTTTGATATGATTTGAAAAAAAATTCTTCATGGGGTCTAATAGGTTCAATAGGCTCGGGCCAAAATAAGTTAATGAAAATTTCCCACGAGAAGATGAAAGATTAAAGCCACTATGATGCATAGTAAAGATCTCATTGCCAAAGGGAAAATTTAAACATTTATGCACAAGCGATGGGATGAAATTCATGGAGTGAACCCATGGATAGCCTAATTTCACATGAAATTGGTTTGATGATAGGATGATGGTGAATGAGACATTTAATTTTTTCGGTCCAAATTTTAGAAGGGAATTTATCGAGCCAATCGTAGGGCAAGCAAAACCATTATGTATTTTGATCCATGGTTTTGGTGTGATATATATCTTGATAGAGTTCGTGCACAAATAGGAATTATTCAATAATCACATTATCTAGATAGATGGGATCAATTAATATCCCATTGGTAGGCTTGCCATTGATTCTTCCAGCTATGTAAAGAGGACCATCGGTTGCATGTTTGATTATGTCATTTTGTGAGAAAGCAATATCATCAGGCATTTTGGTTTGGCCTTTATGAGGTTTAGCTTCAATAAATGCCACTACTCTATTCATTTCATCCTCTTTTTTATCTTTTATTTTGTTGTCATCTATGTCAACATTCATCACATCATTCTTTGTTTCACTAGCTTTGACAAATGAAATAGTGTGTTTCAACATGGGATTTGTGAAGATTTGTAAGTTTTGGTTAGGAGGAGCTACAAACTTATTACCCTGATTGCTATTCTTTTCAACATCATTGATTTCCTCTTGTTCATTCAGTTGTTTAGTAATAACCATAGCATAACTGACTCCTTTTTTCTTAGGGGGAGTAGATGACTTATCATAAACTCCTAACAGTTCTTTCAAAGCTTCATATTCCTCACGCGTTGTATCAATCAATTTAGGATGTTCCAAAATGAGAATTATCTTAGAGGAATTATGCATTATGGTGTTAATGAAGGTGAAATGAAATGAAATGACCTAGAATGCAATATGAAATTTTTAGATTCTAAACAAGGTAATTTTTTTATTGTACTATGCAAAAACCTAAAAATTATGTCTTGTAAATGAAATTTTGAAATCACACAAAGGACTAAATTTATCAAATTAAGCTAGATATGATCAAATTGATGAAACAAAAGTTTTATAAACATAAACAAAATTTTGAAACCAACAAACATAAATGCATAAATGAATATTTTAATACCCAAAAAATTAAAATGTGACCCTGATCAGAGACTCATTTTCCTTAGGGAGAATGGGTCCTAGGTGAGGGTTTTGAAACAAATTTTTACAAATTTTTGAGTGATTTTTATTATTTTTTGGATTTTGGATTGATACAACAAGTTTCAATTTCACTTTTTTTTGTAAAATAAGAATGAAATACAAATGCAAAATGTGACAAAATGAAAATCTAGAACACCTAATTTGATATGAAATTTTTTGTGTCGAGTTTCAAATGCAAATGGATATGATGTAATGCTATGTAAATGATATGCAAGATGACTATTTTTTTTATTTTTCAAATTTAAAGAATGCAAAATATGCAATCCTTAAACCCTCAAATGAAATGAAAAGTTGAATGAAAACTAGACACCCTAAATGAGACGTAATTCAATGCAAATATATGCAAATGAATGCAAGATCAAAATCTAGGATGAAAAAGGACTCCAAAATCAGAAAATGAAAGGAACAAACTTAGGTTCACCAAAATAAAAAATAGGAAAAACATTTGGTGGGATGAAATGGGGGTTCACCACAATGATCTATTTTCCTAATTTCATTCAAAATGTATGTTATAAAATACAAATTAAGAATAGTAATCAAATCTAACAGAAATAGTAAGAAAAAGGAATATCTAGAAAGGGGAAAAAAATGTGTACCTTTCACCAAAAGTCACCTTTTGAAGCTCACTAAGGACTCATTTTCCCTATGGCGAATGGGTCCTAGAAAGGGTTTCTGAAAATTAATTTTTAGGTTCTCTTCTTCCAAGTCTACATTCCTATATTCTAGGTGCTCACTGCCAGACAACCAAAAATAAAATTTGTAGCAGAGTTTTTGTGATTTTAAAATTTTTCTTGCAACTTTCTTCAAATGATCTTCAACCTAAAATTTGTAATCACACATCAAAGAGAGACAAATGTTGTTTGTCAGGGGAATGGGGGTTTTCCTTGGTCAAACCTAGTTTTAGTAATTAAACCTTGAAATTAAATAGAAAAGCATGAAGGAATGATGAATGAACAAATCTATGTAACAATTCACCAAACCTTATTTGAACCTTGGAGTAAAAATCTACAAACTAGCATGAAATGGCCTCAATGAATGTAGATCTTGATCATGAAACTTGATGTGAAACAATTCCTAAGAATGCTTTATTAGATCTTGAATTCTACATCACCATATTAGTTCAAAAAACATCCATGATGCAAGAAATCTTTGATATGATGAATGAATCTTGATTGCTCCAATAATCTTTTATAAATCTACCCTTGAAATGCCTTGAAATTTCTCTTGAATTCCCTTGAAGTGCTCTTGTGAAAATACTATTGATTTCTTATGAAATTCTAGGATCTTATGATGAAACATAGTGAAATAACCTTGTATTTATACATATCTTAACATTAACTCTCGAAATTCAAATATCACAAGCCAACATTGAGTTGTGGATTTGAAATCATTAAAATACCACTAGAAAATATTTTAAAGGGGAGTCCTAGGTCTAAGTGAGGACCCATTCGCCATATGGCGAATGGGCCCTATGCCACTTACCTAGGATACACATTACTCAAGGTTGAATATTATGTTAAATCAGGGTCCTAGATCTAAGTGAGGACCCATTCCCCCTATGTCGAATGGGTCCTACATCACTTACCTAGGACACACACCTTCCAAAGTTAAGTGTTGTGTAATGGAATTTATGAATGTCGGGTTTTATCCCTTAGAAATTGTAATTAAATAGGCTTGGATTTCAATTAAAGGGGCCACTCAAGGAAAATTAACCTCAATGAATTAATAATCTCTAGATTAGTGTGAAAGTGTAAAGGTACACCTAACAACACCAAAAATAAGGCACAATTAAGTCCATTTTTATTAAAAGGGCCCTAAACTGAATGTGAATATGAAAAACATATTACAACACTAAATTAAGGCATAATTAAGCTCATTTTATTAATAATTATTTCCAAATTAAGTTTGAAAAGGGATACTTTTTCCTACACTATAGTATTATACTATCATAAAATGTCATCGCTTACATTTTGACACTTAATTTAGGGATGATCAATGTTAAAATGAACTTAAGGTCACTTTGATCTATTGTTGTGATGTGTTTTATACATCCACATTAGGTCTTGGGCCCTTTTAAAACTAAATAAACCTAATTTTTCCTTGATTCAATGTTGTAAAGTGTATTTATTCACACCTTTACATAAAAATTAGGAGACTTGTTACCTAAATGGACCTAATCTAGTGTTGTAATGTGTTGTACACATTCACATGGGATTTTGGGCTGTTCTAAGCTAAATAGACCCAAATTTTCCTTAATTTAGTGCTGTAAAGTATATTTAGTTACACTTTCACATAGAATTTTGGGCCCTCTTGCATTTATGACCTTAACATCATCATTAATAGGCCCCTAAGACCCTATATTGTGCATCCCAAGGCATATTTTAACCAAAATTATGACATAGACCTCAAATAAACTTAATTTCTTGACACCTCGACACTTTCTTTCTCCAAATAGGCCTTGTAGAACCCATACACCACCTTGGGCATATGATTCCCATCTAGGTGGGGCCCCTATTCCATAGATGGAATATGAGTCCCATTTGGCCTATTTTTAAGGTTTTGAGTGTGAAAATTGGGTTTTAAGTTGAAATTTCATAAATGTTGTCCTGTGAGATCCAGTTAATAGGATATTAGATAGATTCCCTATATAAATGAGGTTTGAAATCATTATTTCATTAAGAATTCATGATATCAAGTCAAGCACTCATGAGTTAAGCATTTCGAGATTTTATAATATCCTCAATAGAGCATTCAAGATCATTTCTAAGGCATTCAAGGGAAGATTCTTCATCATTTATTACAGCAATTCAAGATCCATCATCATGTCAAGGATATTCAGCATCAAACGTGTTATTGAGCTAGTGTTTTGATGTAGCATTGAAGATCCAAGGTCAAGCATTGTTCTACATCCTTCATGGCCATTTCATGTTGAGTTGTAGATTTACAAGAAATCATTCACAAGGAATCATTCAAGGTATCATTATTCATGTTTCATGTCCTTGTTCATTGTTTCATCATTTAGTTTAATTACCTAAATGGGGTTTGAACAAGGCAAACCCCTATTCAATAATAATCAACAAGTTTTTCTTCTCTTTAGATGTGTGATTTCACATCTAGGTGTCTTGGAGCATGAAGGATCATCGAAGATTAGGTTACAAGCTTGGAGAAATTTGCTGGAATTATCTCCTCATTTGAAAGATTGTAATCTTCACTAAAAGGTCATCTACAAATTTGAAATTAGGGTTTCAAATCTGAGAATCAATTTGAGAGAGAAGAGCAAGTTTTGAAGTGCAAATCTGAAATTTGAATTCCCAAAAAAGTGAAACAAGACTGATATGCCGAAAGTGGTGTATGAGTCCTGCTACAGGAATTTTTCAAGATTTTTGCAAATTCAAATACCCTTTTTCTAGAAACTTGATCCTATACAGGAACCCTAATCTGGGACTACTTCACCCAAACTAGCATATGAGTCCCAGTAGGTCAAAATTTTAGAATTTCAAAAAATTCAAAGTCCATTCCAACCTTCTTCAGATTTCCAAGTGCATACTTCTGAGATCTCACTTCTTTGTTATAATTTTCAAGCATTCTTAGGTGATCTAGTGGAAGGTTCCATCATATTAGGTTTAATTATTGCATCTTGCATTTCACTTATCTTTCCAAGCCCTATCTTGATGGTGAACCCCTCATTAGTTTGTAATCAACCCCTAGGACAATCCTATTGCAAGATCTGTTTCTCCTTTATATTAAGATCTCTAGGGTTATCCTTGAATGAATTTTAGAAAGTGGGGGTTCTCTATGTTCTAAACCATACAAAAGCATCCTAACCCATTTTATTTGATTTCATTTTGGTGAACCTACATTTAGAACATTATAATTCTGATTTGGAGTGCATCATCATCCTAGATCTTTCTTGAATTAACATTGCATTAGGATTTACATTAGTTAATTGGCATTCTAGGGTTTCTAATTTTGCATTAGTGAAAGTGCATTTAGGTTGCATTTTTTCATCTCAAATAATTTAAATTCACATAAAATCTGCATTTGCATTTAGTTTACAGTTCATAAAACATAAAAGGCATCAAAATGAATTGAAATTTTCTAAAAAATTTGAATTAAATCCTCACTAGGAATCATATGCATGTCTGGGAAAATCAGTCCTAGTGCATATTTTGCATTGCATTTTCCAAAATTTAAAACCCTATTTTTAGGCTTTTGTTTGCTATTAAAATCTTTCTATTTTAATTTGCATAGCTTTTGTTACATTCAAATCATTAGAATTAGAATAATTTACATTCATTGCAATTATGGATAGATTTAGATTCATGTACTTTTCATTTTCAGCATTAGTTCATAGTTCAATTATCCCATATTACATTTGGTATTCATTAGAAAAAAACAAAAAAAAACACAAAAACACCAAAAACACCAAAAGAAACAAATAAAAAATGTTTAATCTTAGAGAAAGCATATCATTTAAACCCTTTATTAGAGATGACTTGGACATGTTATATGAATCCCTTGATGACTTCATATCACCTAGATCATCCACTAAACCTTTGACACAAGAGGATGCAAACCTTGACAATCATGATAATCATAATTGTTCTTCTCTCAATACCTCTCCTATTAGTGACAAAGGTATCTTGGTGATAGGAGATACAATCATCTAGAATCATGAAATTATTATTTTTCCTCCCCCTTGGAAAGATATTATGAAACAAAAAGATAAGATCATGGCCACTACTTTAGCTAGTCTCCATTCATCTCCCAAAACCTCCCCTACTTGTGAGAATGTTTTAGTGAATAAGGATACAATTGCAAATGATCATGAAAAACAAATTTGTGTGGAGGATTTGTTGATATTAAGAGATCCAATAATTAAGAGCTATGAAAATATGATCTCCCCTACTTGGGAAGACATTATAGGACATGGGGATGTAATCATAGATACTCATGACAATCAAACCTTTCCTTCTCCTAATATCTTGTCTAGACACGAAGAAGATAGTTTGGTGTTAGAAGATATCCTTATTAAGACTCGTGATAATCATGTGCATCTCTTTCCTAATTCCCCTACCATTTGGGAAGACCTATTTAAACAAAAATGTCCAATCATTGGTAACAATGGAACTGATAGTGTCTCTTCTCTTGATGGCTCCCTTATTTGTGATGAAGATACTTTACAAAATCTATCCATGAAATGTGATGAACCTCTTGTTTGTTACTTCCCTAAAAGCTCTCCTACTAGGGTGGATATTATGGCATGAGAGAATGAGACCATGAAGAAAAATAATGAAATTATGGACAAAAATCAAATTTCCCCCTCTCCAAATATCTCTCCTATTGGTGAAGAAGATATTATGGTGTCAAAACATCCAATCGATGAGAATCTTAGGGAAAACATTATTGAACAAGAAAATGCCTTAATTGAGATGCAAGAAAGTATAACCATTGATAACTCTCTTACTTATGGGTATGTGCAGAATCATCATGGAAAAAATAGGCCCTTAAGTGGCAATAAAATTCAGAAAAATCAAAGTTAGTTAATTTGACGTAAAAATTTGAATAAGTTATCTATATTATTTCAAAAAATATGTAAGAATAGAGTTTGTAGAAAATTGAATGTAGTTTCTAAAATACTAGGTTTATTTAGAAAAAAATTAAATCTATTTGGTGAAAATTTAAGATTTCAATGTAGTAGTACTTAAATTTCAAGGAAAAAATAAGAAGTTGGTGTCTGTCTGACCACCCTAACCATAATAAAATGATAATATTTTATATATAAGTAAAGGACTCATGTCCCGATGTGATGCATATTTTTTTGTAATTGTTTTCCAAGTAAATAATTAATTATGAATTTTTTATTACAACTTTTAAAAAATATAAAAACACGTACGTCTAACCACCTTAACTTAGTCAAAAATTCATGAAATTCATTTATTTATTTTTAATCCAATAGTATGTGAAGCATAGAATGTGACACATGTTTCGTATTCAAAAAATGTGATACCATTTGAAAGCTATATATTTTTTTCAATCAACCTATCAATCAGGACTTTACTCGTAATTCAAGTAGAAAATGAATAATAATTATTTATTAAATTCAAAATAAAGCATATCTTATATTGGTGGAAATCTGAGAATCTCCTTTAAAAACCCTTTTTGTTTCATCAATTTTTGGTAAAAAAAAATTCATCAGCCACATGGGCCATCATCACTTACATATTGCCACTTTTTGGCCCATCATGATCCTTCACATACCCTATGATGAATTTATTTTAGAAGAACCCACCTTTGAATTTCATGAACATCTAGTTTTTCACTCTCCTAAAAACTCCCCTACTATGGAAGGTATCATGGTGCACGAAAACAACAACATTGACACACTTCTTTCCAACAATAGTAATATGGCTTCCTTAGATGAAGATGATGAAGTTAAATTAGACTCCTCTTAACTAAGAGATAATGAAAATAAGGATAAGTCTTTTGAAATTAGGCACATTAGGAATCCCTTGACACCAACCACACATGAATAACCCATAAAAGAGATAGAAAAAGAAAATAAAATTGAAGAAGCCACAAAGTTACTAGAAGATTCTTGGGAAACCTTTGATTTCATACCTATATTCATGGGAGAATAAAAGATCATAACAAAAGATTCTAAAAATGGAAAAGAGAAACTAATAATGGCAATACAAAGTTCAAAAACAACCACTTCAACCACATTATAATAAAAGACAACATACAAGACAAACTTTGATGAAGTTGTGTAGTAACAGAAAAAGTAAGCATTTTTCCTTACTTGGTTTGATAATTGACATTAAAAATGAACAAATGATGTCTTGGAGTGGTGTTGTAGTATTTTTTACACATTCACACTATTCTAGGACCTTTATTTGACTTAAAAAATGCCTTATTTGATCCTTTGTAATGGTGTTGTAAAGTGTTGTGACACACTTTCACACTTTTCTAGGATGTAATTGCTCAATTAAGCCTAATGGTCCCCTTTCTAATAAAATGTACATAATGTCTACCTTGTTTAAGTGTTGTAAAGTGTTATAAAATTATTTCACATTTATTTAGGTGGTCATTAATTAATTGTGGGTAATTGGAGTGATTAATCCCCTTTTAAGCCTTAATTATTACTCCTCCCGAAGATCTATCCTGACACTCATAATCTAATTAAAAAAATATTTCATTGGGAAAAGTTTGGTCCTAGA
This sequence comes from Sequoiadendron giganteum, assembly GCA_007115665.2. Classification (NCBI taxonomy): domain Eukaryota; kingdom Viridiplantae; phylum Streptophyta; class Pinopsida; order Cupressales; family Cupressaceae; genus Sequoiadendron; species Sequoiadendron giganteum. Next base: position 127,833,946 of record VCHN02000014.1, on the reverse strand, counting down.
AAATGGTGCCAGGACCCATTCACCCTAGGTGGTGAATGGGTCCTCCTTTAATAGGACCCCACTTTTTCAGTTGATTTGGAATGGGTTTTTAGCCTTCTTTCAATCCCCTAGGGTTAGGTTCTAGTAAACTGAGCTAGGATCCATTCGCCCAAGGTGGTGAATGGGTCCTCCCTTCATGAGACCCCACTTTTTCAATTTCATTATGATGGGAATTTAATAATTTTCCTTCTAGATCTAGTGTCGGCCTTAGTTGTTTGAGTTTCAAGGTTAATCTCCTAATTTAGTGTAAATAAGGGGTTAATTCACATTGTTTCTCCTAGATATTTTATGAGACATCCTAGAAAGCCTATGTGACTTCATGAGATCAAGAGAAGGAGAATATTACAACATTACAAGAGCATTCATAAGGAATTTCAAGGCAAATATCAAGAGTTCATTACAACAATTCAAGATCGATTCATCACGCCAAGGGGTTAATGCATTCATTCATGTTGTTGAGATAAAGAAGTGGATGTAGCATTGAGGATCTATTTAGAAGTATCATTTCACATCCAAGATCTACATTCTTCATGGTCGCTACATGTTAGTTTTCAAATTTATTTCACAAGACATCATCCTAGGAGACATAATTTACATTATTTCACATTCATGTTTCATTTCATCATTTGGTTTGATTACCTACAAGGGGTTTGACTAAGGAAAATCCCCATTCACTGAAAAAAAAAACATTTTTTTCTTCCCTTGAGTGTGCGATTGCAGATTTATAGGTTGAAGATCAAGTGGAGCAAGTTTGGAGTAAAATTGTCAAAGTTGTAAAGCTGCAAAAAGTTTCATTCAAAGTGCAAGATCAAGGAATCAAAGCTACAAAATTGCATATAGACTTCCAGAAGCTAATAACGGGGAATTTGAGAGTGCATACATCAAAGAACATGATCCTGAAATCAGTTTTTCGAGACCCTAAAAGAACCCATTTTCCACTTAAAACAAATGAGTCCTTTGTAGCTCAAAAACATCAAATTTTGACTAGGTACACAACTTGTTATGCTCTAAATACTTTCTCCATAGTTTCTATAAGAATTAGGTAGTATTTATGATTGTTATTTGCATTTTATTTTACACATAATAGAGTGTTGAGGGTCTTAGAAAAATTAGTGGTCCATCATCTTGTTAATTCATTTTGGTGGACCCTATTTTTCACCATTAAACATTTTAGTGAATCCGACTCATTGAACATTGCAATTTTCTGATTTTTGGAATCTCTGATTGCATCTTAAGTTAGATCTCGCATTGAATTAAGATCTCATTTAGGGTTACTTGTTTTGTACTGAAATCTTGCATATCATATAGGGTTTACATTTGCATTGTTTTTCATCTCTCTAAATCTAAGAATTACAAAAACAAATTAGTCATTTTCCATCTCATTTAGATCTTATACAATTGCATTTCAAATTAGGCCTTGAACTTCATATTTTCATTACATTTTTTCTTTGAATTTTTGGAAAATATGAAGTTGCAATTCACTATCTCAAACCTTGAATTGAAAGATGTAACTAAGAACTTGAAAATCATTAAAAAATAGTTTTAAAATACCTAACCAAGACCCATTTTCCTTTACTAGCGAATGAGTCCCTGATCAAGTTTGATTTGAACCTTCTGGCAACTGAAAAAGCATCAAAATTCACTCTAAGATTCACAAAAAATCTCAGAAACATCTACTCATGACCTATTCACCCTTACTGGCAATTGAGTCCCTAGTAGCTACTACTTTTCATTTTTAGGACAATAAAGTCTTATTTTTTATCTTTTATTTGGTTATGTTACCCCTTTGTTTCAGTTTCTTGATTTGTTGTTTCATCAATTTCATTGCATTTAGCTTAAATTGCTTCATTTTAGCACATTGTTAAAAGTTCAAAATTGCATCAAAACATTTCATTTTTAGTTTTTTGCATTGTGTAATCAATAATTTGCATTGCTTAGAATCTATTTTTTTTAATTTTATTCTAGGTTATTGCATTGTCCCTATTCCATTCTAAGGTTTTCACACTAGGTTTGTAAAACTTGTATGAGATTTACAACTTGGTGTCCTTTCTGCAATATTATTATAAGATGTAGTCTGAGGCTCATGCCATCTAGCGATCTCTCACTTGTTGTGGATCATGGGTTTCCTAACTCTCTTTCTGATAGTTTTGAGAATCAACCCTCCATGGCTCATAGTTTGTATACTTCATTACCCATAACTTCACCTCCTACAATCAATGTGTATGATGTCATTGACAAGCTATATGAACAACTAGAAAAATTACAAGCTCATATCCTTAGTGAATGCATAGAAATTAGCTTGGTTCTCATTATACAAAATATAAGGAAAGTGCTTAAAACTCAAAATGAAACAAAAATCCTCTATAGCCTTAGTTGCTTCATCCAGAAATACTTGAAAAAATAGGAGAATAGTAACATACATGCCACAATTAACTCTCTTACTAAAACTAAGAACAATGTTAACATGGATCATAATCATATGCAAACACCTCCCATAGAGAATATGATAGAATTTACTGAAGATACACCTCATAATGGCTCGACTAGACAACCTCTTGGTATTGCTTTCTCACATCCAATGACATTCCTAAATGTGTACTTCATGGTCCTCTTTACATAGTGTTGTGCAATTTTGCACACATGTCTCACTGAAAGTGGGGACCCTCACTTGGCCTGCCCTTTTGGCCTATGTTTGTGACTTGCCTCCTCTTTTGTGCTTATCTATGAAAATATTGGGGTTTTGGTCTTTGGTGCTTGCCTTGGTTGTGGGTACCTTTGTGTTGAGATCCTATTGGTTTCGGAGTCTTGCGGATGTCCTCTATGGGGTGGTCTTCTTTTTCCTTTTGTTTTCCCCCTTGGTGTTTTTGTCTGGGTCCTAAGGGTTGGTTTTCTCCCTTAGGTTTTCCTTGTTTTCCTTGTTCCCTTTAGTTATGTCAGAGGAGGAACCGGGATGGGACATAACTTTGAAATTTCATAAAGTTCTTGGTTTTGTTCCCATTCCCGTTCTGGTTCTGCTTCCCTCTCTTTTGCCTTCTTATTCATTTTCTTTGCTTCGCTTTCCCTTTTGTTCTACCGGAGGCAAAACCAGGAAGGGAGTGAACTTTGAACTTTCGCTAAGTTCTCAGTTTTTTTTTTGTTCTCGTTCCAGCTCCATCTCCCGCATTCTTGTTTTTCCCATTGCCTTGTTTGCCTATTTTTGACCTAAGGGATGGTTTCCGCTCTTAGGTTTTCCTCGGTTTTCTTTTCTGTCATTTTGTAAGAGGCAGGACTGGGATGGGTCTGAATTGTGAACTTTAGCTAAGTTCACTGTTCAATTTTCATTCCCGTTCTAACTTTGCTTCCCATGTCTTTGTCATTTCACTATGTTCGGCCTTTGGGTTGGCTACTTTCCTCTCTGTTCTCATTCTATTTCCGCCTTTGCCTGTCTTTCTCCCTTTCTCATATTGGTTTTGTCTCCGCCTCCACCCATGCCTATTTTGTGTCTTCATTCCCGTTCTACCTTTGCTTTCATCGGGGTTGGTTTTTTTTCCGCGTCTGCCTGTGTTCCTTTCATTTTGTTTCAGTCCCTTTTCTACCTTTTCTTATGCCTATTTCCCTTCCTTTCCCATTCCCGTTCCATCTCTGCCTCTACCTCCACCTACCTTGTGTCTTTGTTCCTGTTCTGCTCGTGGCTCCACCTCCACCTGTCTTTGGTTCTTCCTCCACCTGGGTTTATGCTTGATTCTCTTTCCTTAGGAACTCTAATGGACCTACTTGGATTTTGATGATGTATTGAGCATTAATGGTGGCCCGTTTTAATGTAGGTCAGATCGAGCTAGGGTTGCTAGGTGTACTTTGAGGATTTGGCATGATTTGTAGGTCCAATCAAGTGCACTTTGCGGCGGTTGTCAGACGAAACCCATCCCTACATGCAAGGTCCATTTGGTTGGTGGCCATTAATGGCGAGCGAACGTGATCTGAAGGGGCTCAAATTGGTTTTGTTTCATTTGAGCCATTCGTTTGAGCTGGTGTTTTCACGTGCGTTGTTGTTCATGTAGGTGAAGTCTCTTTGGTGGGTGTGGCTCGAGGATTTGTTCCCAGACTTTGTGCAATCCCAGATCGATATGATGGGGGTCCTTGCTGCATTCATTGCTTGATAGCAAGTTATTGTTGGCTGTCGGGGCCAATTTGGTTGGTGGTTGGGTTTCTTTGCAACCCTAGCTCTAGTTCACATGGGCCTGTTTCTATAAGTATGGCACTTTTCCTCATTTGTAAAGGTCAGAATTGGCTAGGTTGGATTCGGATTAGCAGACTAAGTCAAAGGACTTGTAATCATTAGAGTTAGTAGTAGAGTAGAATGTTAGAAGATTAGAAGTTAGATTTTTTACATTTCAAGCAAGTGTTGTAATAGACTGGAATTGTTGCAAATGTGATGATTTAATACAAAGTGTAGACATTGTGCTATGATTGGTGCCTTCTCTTGCATTAAATACTCTTGCATGGTTCTTGTTCTATCTTTCAAATCACTTGGATATGATTGGATGTATCTTAGGTTTAATTAGTAATGTTTGTGATTTAATGCCTGGAGTGTTGTAGCAATCCCTGGTTCATACTTTGGGTGGTTTCTTGATTGTGGGAATGTTGTGCAAGGTCAACCTATACCTCATAATCATATGCTTAGTTCAACTATAAATATTCATTCAGTCCTATTGAATGAATGCTTGTAGCCTGAAAATATTTAACACCTTAGAAGATTGCACTTCTTTCTGCAAGATTGCAAGTATAGCCTGGGTCGAACAAAAAATAGTTTAAGGGATTGGTCCATTCCAAGTATTTCATCATTTTCATGGTTAATCTTAGAAGTAGTGTTAACATTGGTACTTCTGAAACCCTCTTCTTTTGTTGTTTCTTTTATTATTTGGTTGGAACAAGAAATTTGAGCATCACCATATCTTAAAATCTGATGAGTTTAGAGCTTCCAACAATTATGTGTAAGACCCCTTGTGATTACCTGTATTTTCACATTTTATCACTGATTTTGTTCTATTGCATTGTCATGATCTGACACCCATGAGACCTTGGGGTTATCTCTTTGTTCATAGAGATCAACCTTTCAAGAGAGATAGGATAACTTTTATTCTATCTGAGTTGTTGATGTGAAAAAACACCAAACAATAGGATTGGCACTAGAAGGAGGGAAAAACAAACAAGCTAAAGTGTTTTCTAAATGCCATTTCTCCTTAGAGGCTTAGAAGGAGAACCAGATCTATACCAGGAGAAGAAGAATATTTTCAAGAATTTCCACCTCCAACCAGGTCAAGAAGGACCAGAAAAAGGGAGGAACCATCATCCAATCCATCATTTCCACCATCCTCACCCTCATCCACTTCATCTTCATCTGATTCTTAGACTGGTTCCATTCCAGAACCCCAACCAGTCACCCATCGACCATTACCACCTCCACCAATGGCTTTCTTGGCAAATAACCCATCACCTCTGACATTTAACAACTGCAATGTTATGCCCAAGAACCCTGAGCATTTTTTCTCTAAGTTTCACACGAATGACCCAAATAGGATAGAAGAAGAAAATATTAGGATTTTTCAGATTTGTCTGAGAGATAGAGGGATTAATCATGAGGATGTTGCATGTAGACTTTTAGCCTATTCTCTAGGAGAGGAGGCCTTTTATTGGTATAACCATTTACCTGCTGCATCCATCTCTAACTGGGCTGAGCTTGAGGTTACATTCCTACTGAAATTTAAGATTCCCATTAGTGCTAATGAGCTATACATGCAATTTACTACGGTAAAAAGAGAGGTTAATGATCCTATAAGATCATTCAACAATAGGTTCCACCAAGCATACACTAGACTTCAAGCACCTTATGTTGGAAATGAGGACACTACCCTAGAGGTCTACTTTGAAGCCCTCGACAGCCTTACATCCACCTTCCCTAAGTGGAGAACTAATCCATCGACTACCTTGCTCACTACATATACAAAGGATGTTAAGGTCAATATGGACTTGAGAAAACACTTGTCAAGACCTCTGCCATCTCTGAGACCATCTCTGAGACCAGCTACTCACCCAAGCCAAATCCAATCTCTCAACTAGGCTTTGACCAATCACACACCTATCATGAATCCTATTCCACAAATGCCTCTGGTCCCTCACCCGGGTCATCCAATAAACCAGGTCCAACCAATACCTAGTTATCCCTAGCAAAATGCTAACCATCCCCTCCATTCTCATTCACAAGCTAGTTTCCCTACATATTTGCAGAACTCAGAAGTTTTGAATCAGTCTACTGGTTCTACAGGAGTGTTAGGTTACTCCCCAAACACTGTGAATCCAGTCCCTTACAACAATCCTGAAAAAGAAAGGTTAGATGAGCTAATTGAGCAAGTGAAGAAATTGAATATGGAGGTAACCTATTTGACATACCAGAATAATCAACTCCAAGCCAATCAGAAGAGCATGCAATCAAGTTATAACAAAGGGCAACACTATTGCCGAAATCATAACTTTGAAAGAGGATAAGGTTCTCGTCAGAACTTTGATAGAAGTCAACAAAGTGGACAAGGATTTGAAAGAAGACAACCACCTAGGCAGAATAGGCCATGGAACACTAGGCCTAACAATGGAGGAGTCCCCACTCCACTAGATCAACCTTCCAATCTAGAGAAACCTCTAGGTGGGGTGTACTTAGCAGAAGCTACTTTTTTTGGATGGTGTAGGCTTCATAAGACAAGTGAACACTTTGAGATTGACTGCCTTGAATTGCAAACTACTGCTTCCATTTTTCAAGATGAAGTTCAAAACAACTCCAGTGGCTAAGAATTTTTACCCTCAAATCCCTATGATTCCCCAGTCTTGGTGTTGAATCATGCTCCTTTCTCGAGAGATGAGGAGAATGAACCAGAAGAGGATTCAAGTAGCCAGAATGGAGAGGTTGAACAAGTGCTCAATGAAGATGAAATCTGTCATCTATTTGATGAAAAAACTGAAAATGATAGTGGCCCATTGGATGAAGGAGAGGTTGATGTTGAAGAAGTGCAAATGTTTCAACAACCTGTCAGAAAGTATGATATGACGAGCAAGCCCCACAGGAATCCACAAGCTGGAGGACAATTTACTACATCTGCCCCTCCACACAATTATACCACTCCACTAGATCCACATGCCAATAACAATCCATCCTACCCTCTGGTGCCAACATAATACCTCTGAAAGGAAGGACAACTAGATGTTTCCAAAGGAAGCAATGTTGATGCAACAAAGGATAGAAAGATTGGTCATTCTAAGGAGCTCCACACTAATAGGAATGTGGAACATCTAGGAGAATATGTCACTGAGGAACTCATAAAAGTAAAGTTGAGTCTTTTTGCTTTTGAGTTATTAAGAGTTCTTTAAATTAGAAATGTAGTCCTAGGGTCCTTTAATTCATGTATAGCAACACAAGGAGTAGCAACCAATGAGGCAATTGGAAGAGTTCCTAGTTTACAAACACCTAAAGGTCCTAGGCAATCACAACCTGGGGATAGGGGAAAAGAAAAAGATAAGGGTCAGGTTGGACAAGCTGATTCATAGTTTAATTTATTCTAGGGAAAAATGGAAACCCCTCCTTTTCTAATTTCTATTCGTATATTTGGTAAAAATCTGCACAATTTTTTGCTGGATTCAAGGGCATCTAGGAATATTATTCCATTTTTTGTCTGTAGGGCTCTTGGTATTACCCATGCAGCCTCTCAAAAGAAGGTCAATCAATTTGACAAAACAAAGGTGAATATAGTAGGAGAACTAAACATGATACCCATGCAAGCTACCTCAAATCCTAGGGTAACAAGTACTTAATATTCAGGTAGCTGACATTCCTGACACCTATGGTCATATGTTGGGTAGAGATTTTACCAAGGCACTAAATGGATACACATCCATAAATCATTCTCACATGTGGCTCCCCTAGAAGGGAGTCCCAAATCAGATCAAAATTTAGAGAGAACCTAAAATGAAGTATGTCATTACTAAGTATCAGAATACTTCAAATGAGATACTGGTATCAAAAGTCAATATGGGGAACTATATCCTAGCCCCCCTGCTTCAGACACATAAATCTTGGTGTTGCAAGGCTCTTGTAGTTAATCCACATTACAAGCCAGCAGCTCTGAGGTGCAATTTGAACAAATGGAAGAACCTAGTGATTAGGTAGAAAGACAACTTAGTCTGCTGGATAACTTCCAGGAATTTATTTGGAAATATGTAGAAGATAAGATTTAGCTGGGTAGAAATATGAAATTCAAAGAATTGCTTCTTCCCAATTGGTGAAGAGTCCACGATGCTCCTCATTTTCAACTAGAATGTTGCTTGTGTCAAACTACAGTAGAACAGATACAAAGCCACATTAACACAACCCCAACTGTTGAGTCAAAAATAAAGAGCATTCAAATTAGTCAAAAGGGGAAGGATCCAAAACCTCCTAAAGATCCTTCGAGTGGAAAAAAGGAAAAAGGTATCCCAAGAAAAGGAGGAGCTAATGGTTGTTGGACATTAAGGTTTGATGGATCCAAATCCAAGAAAGGTGCTAGAGCAGGGATTGAACTAATTAGTCCTAAAGGTAAAACATACTTTGCTTCTCACAGACACCAATTCTAGTGCACTAAGAATGTAGTTGAGTATGAATCTCTAGTTCATGGGCTACTAATGGCATTGAGAAAAAAAGTTAAAATTTTGCAAGTGTTTGGAGATTCCGAGCTAGTGGTCAGGAAAGTAAGGAAAAAATACTCATGTCATGACAGAAGGATGGCCAATTATAGACACAGAATATGGGATCTTATTGAAGGATTTGATGCCTTCAACATTCAGCTAATACCTCAAAGTAAGAATCAGATTGTTGATTCTTTGGCACAAGTAGCAAGTACATTGCAGCCCTTATCACTTTTAGGCTTAAAGAAGTTCACTATGGAACTTGTTCCAGTACCCTTCATGCCTAATAATGTCACCAATTTTCAGGTATTTGAAGATGATATGCATATTCTTGATTTGATCACTAGCTATGATGTGTTTTCTTCTCAATTAATTGATAAGGTTGAGCCTCAAGAGGCCGAAATAGACCTAGAAGGGGTCCTCAATCTGAAAAAATAATACCATCCCAAGAGGTATGGTGCAATTGGAAAGGATCTTTGATCTGGATAGGATAAGAGATCAAGAGCAAAATATGAAAAGGGAATCCCTCAATTGTTAGTGTAAAACATACAACATGGAGACCCAAAGTGATGTTAAGAATGTCTTTATTGGTAAGGTGTGCACTCTAGAGGAGAGGAAAGGAATTATTGATGCCTTGCACACATATCAGGATGTGATAGCCTAGAGTTATGATGACTTGAGGACATATGACACTTCGATCATTACACATACTATCCCCCTCAAGTCAAATGTTAATCCATTTAAGCAAAGACAAAGACTAATTAATGCTTTGTTGGAGCCCATTATTCAGAAGGAAGTGCAAAAGCTACTCTCAACAAAAATTATATTCTCGATAAGACACTCAACATGGGTTGCAAACTTGGTTCCAGTCAGGAAGAAAAATGGAGAAATCAGACTGTGTGTTGATTTTAGGAACCTGAACAAAGCATCAGAAAAGGATAATTATCCAATCCCTTCACTGGATGAGGTGCTTCAGGTTGTCAATGGATCTCAAGTGATGTTATTTTTAGATTGTTACTCTGGATACAACCAAGTCATGGTCCAATATGAGGATAGGCACAAAACTGCCTTCACTACAAAATGGGGAACCTTTGCTTACCGAAGAATTCCCTTTGGGTTAATAAATGTTGGAGCTACATTCCAAAGGGCTATGGATATTTCCTTCAAGGACATCATTGGCAAGTGTATAATCATCTACATGGATGATTTGATAGTATTTTCCAAGAGAAGAAGTGATCATGTTGCAGATTTATGCAAAGTATTCCAGAAGTGTAGGGAATTTGGTATTTCACTTAATCCAAAGAAGTGCATCTTTGGAGTCACTGAGGGAAAGTTGTTAGGACATGTTATTTCAGAATAGGGTATTTCCATTGATCTTGAACGAGTGGAGGTAATACTAGAAATTAAAACCCCCACAAGAAAGAAATAAATGAAGTCATTCTTTGCCAAGATTAACTTTGTCAGAAACTTTATCACTGGATTTGTTGAAATAGTCAAGCCATTAAATGCCATGTTGAAACAAGAAGCAAAGGTTGAATGGAATATGGAGGCTAAGGAAGAATTTTCAGAAATCAAGAAAGCTATTGTTGAGGCCCCTGTGTTGGTAAGTCTTGATTATGCTAAGCCATTCTACATCTATTCATTTTCTTCTGATCACTCCTGTGCGGGCTTGTTCACACAAAAGTCTTATCAAGGGAATGAGCATCCCATAGCATTCATGAGTGCACCTTTGAAATATGCCGAATTGAGGTATCCTAATGTTGAAAAGCAGGCTTATGCCTTGATCTGAACTATGAAGAATTTTAGGCACTACATACTAAGAAACACGTTATTTTCTATAGTCCTTGATCCTCCAGTCAAGCTCTTGTTGATGCAAAATGAGTTGGGTGAACATAGATCCAATTGGTGACTATGTTACAAGAATATGATATTGAAATTCAACCCATGAAGTTGGAAAGAGGACAAGGACTGACCAAGACAATGGAAAAAATGGGTCCTGACCTTGTATCCCATCATGAAAATCTTGAGGATGTCTCTCTAGGGGGCTGGTATGATGACATTATCTACTACTTGTTGAATCAACAATGTCCCAGACACCTTTATTCAGTACAAATGAGAGCTCTACTTTTGAAGAGTGGAAACTTTATGATGAAGGGGGATATCCTATACAAGAGAAATCATGAAGGTGTCTACCTGAGATGCCTAAGGAAAGAAGAGGCAGAGAGAGTCATGACTGAATTTCATGATAAATATGGCACAAGCCATGGTTCAGGACCTTCCATTGCAAATCAAATCCGAAGGGTAGGCTATTATTGGCCTACCTTGTTCAAGGACACACATCACCACGTGAGAGCTTTCCATGTGTGTCAAACTGCAACAAGTAGGGAGAGGTGTGTAGGTCTTCCCCTTCGGCCTATCATAGAGGTAAAATCATTTGCACAATGGGGAATGGACTTCATAGGTCCAATCAACCCATCTTCATCTATAGGCCACATGTATATTATTAACATAATTGATTATTTTACTAGGTGGACTAAGGCTCTTACTAACAAACAATGCACTTCTGAAGTAGTGATCAATTTCATGGAATTAGGCATCATTAATCACTTTGGTTGTCCATTAGCTGTGGTTTGTGATAATGGTTTTGCATTTGCATCTTTAAAGTTTTATAATTGACCTTATGACCATGTAATTGCCATAAAATTTGCATCTAATTACTATCCATAGGGGAATGGTTTGGCTAAGTCTTCCAATAAAAAAATGTTGGCAGTCATCTGGAAACTACTAGGAAAGAACCCTAAGGATTGGCAAACCTAGCTCAGATTTTCTCTTTGGGCAGACCACACTAAATAGAAGACATCCTTAGGAACCTCTCCTTATCACTTAGCGTATGGCTTGGAACCTATCTTTCCCATCCAGTTGAAGATCCCTACCATGCAATTCATCAATGAATATTATGATGGGGGGGATAAGCGTGAGGCCCGCTTAACTGAATTGTTACACCTTGAGGAGATAAGAGATGAAGCCCTAGAAAACTTTGCCAAACATTAGGATATAGTGAAAATATGGTTTGATAGGAGGGCCAAGGTGAAATCCTTTAGAATCTTTGACTTGGTTCTCTACTAGGATAAAGCCCATGACAAAAAGGGGGAGCATGGAAAATTTGACAAACTTTGGCTTGGTGCTTATCAGATTGAAGAGATTCTGGGAGATAATGCCTTTCATTTGAAAACCCTCACTAGAGGAGATATCCCACTACCTATTAATGGGCAGTATTTGAAGCATTATTTTTAGCCTTGAGCTATTCTCAGCTCTGTCCTTGTACATAAGTCGGTTAGGTTTCCTTTCTGTTGTTTTGTTGCTACTTTTGGTTTGGGTTTCTTTTGGTTTTTGCTCTGCTTGTCTGCTGCTCCAGTTTTGGTTTTCTTTGGTCTTCTTGGGTTGGTTTTCTCTACTACTATATGTTTTGGGGGTTTTCCTACATTCCTCTGGGCTTGTTGCATCTGTATAACTGGTTACTTGTCTAGGTTTTCTCTAGGATTTCTTTTACAAACTATTATCATCTTTTCAGAGTCATTCAAACTGGTAGAGTTCCTTCATCTGATGTTGCATGGGCTAGGAGTTAGTGTTACTTGACTAAGTTAAATTACGGAATGTATTTGGGTCTTATATCTTCACACAAATCTTAGGATTTCTAAGGTTGCATATGGCCTTTAGGAGGTTAGACTAGGTGAAAAAATCTTAAATTTTTCTCTAGTGGTACTGTGGTTCTCATCCTTGAGTGTGGACTTCATTTCCTGCAAGGTGAAAAGTATAGCTTTAAAAGAAAATCTCGAAAGAGAATATCAAAAGAAAAGAAAAGAAAATATTGAAAATCAAAAGAAATATTCACCTTTTCAGGGGTATCCTAGTATCTCTATCAGGGCTATGGGTCTAGCTGGTAGTAGAGCTATGCTAGGGAGGGTCACAGTGATAACCTCACCAAGGCTATGGACACTTGACTGGTAGTGAGGCTCTATCCAGGTTGTTTTTGGAGTTAAAATCCTTAGGTAGCCCTATCCAACTGAGTTTGGTCCTTTTTGCAAATTAGGAAAGGAAATGAATGCATATGCACACACTTTGACCCTGGTACAGGAAAGGTTGGCTTGTTAGTGATGTTTGAAGCCTTGTCTATTTGTAACCTGATGCTTGGAGCGAAACCAGAGATTTTGAGTTCTTAATGCTAGTTTTTCATCGAAATGCTCTAGAGCATTTCCCCAACAGAGTTGCCATTTGTTGTGTAGTTTTGCACACATGCCCCACTAAAAGTGGGGACCCTCTCTTGGCCTATCCTTTTGGCCTGTGTCTATGACTTGCCCCGTCTTTTGTGCTTGTCTTTGAAAATCTTGGGATTTTGGTCTTCGGTGCTTGCCCTTGTTGTGGGTGCCTTTTTATTGAATTCTTGTTGGTTTTAGAGTCTTGCAGATGTCCTCTCTAGGGTGGTATTCTTTTGCCTTTTTTTTTTCCCTTTGGTGGTTTTGTTTGGGTCCTAAGGGTTGGTTTTCTCCCTTTTGTTCAACCGGAGGTGCAACCAGGATGGGACATAGCTTTGAACTTTCATAAAGTTCTCAGTTTTTGTTCCCATTCCCATTTTGGCTATGCTTCGTGCTCTTTTTCCTTCTTCTTCATTCTATTTTCTTTGCTTTCTCTTTTGTTCTTCCAGACACTGAACTAGGATGGGATTGAACTTTGAACTTCGGCTAATTTCTTGGTTCTGTTTTTGTTCCCGTTTCGGTTCCATCTCCCGCTTTCTTGTTTTTCCCATTGCCTTGTTTGCCTGTTTTCGGTCTATGGATTGGTTTCCACCCTTAGAATTTCCTCAATTTCTTTTGTGTCATTTTTTCAGAGGCGGGACTCGGATGGGTCTGAATTATGAACTTTAGCTAAGTTCATGGTTTGGTTTCCGTTCCCGTTCTGGCTCCGCTTCCCGTGTCTTTTTCATTTTTCTATGTTCAGCCTTCGAGTTGGTTGCTTTCCTCTTCATTCCCATTTTTTTTCCACCTCCACCTATCTTCCTCCCTTTCCCATTTTGGTTTTGTCCCCGCCTCCGGCCCCCCCTATTTTTTTTCTCCGTTCACGTTCTGTCTCCACTTCCGCTGGGGTTGGTTTTGTTTCTGCCTCCACCTGTCTTCCTTCCATTTTATTTTGGTCCATTTTCACCTCCGATTCCACCTGTTTCCCTTCCTTTCCTGTTCCCATTTCATCTCCACCTCTACCTTCACCTACCTTGTGTCTTTGTTCCTGTTCTACTCGTGGCTCCGCCTCTGCCTATCTTTGGTTCTACGTCTGCCTAGGTTTATGCTTGATTCTCTTGCCTTAGGAACTCTAATGGACCTATTTCGATTTTGATGACGTATTGAGCATTAATGGTGGCCCATTTGAATGTAGGTTAGATCGACTTGGGGTTGCTGGGTGTACTTTGAGGATTTTGCGTGATTTGCGAGTGTAGTCAAGTGAACTTTGCGGTGGTTGTCAGATGAAATCCATCCCCACATGCAAGGTTGATTTGGCTGGTGGCCATTAATGGCAGGAAAACGTGATTAGAAGGGGCTCAACCTAGTTTTTTTTGATCTGATCCATTTGTTTTCCCACCTCAGATCTAATCGATGGCTTATGTTCGAGCTAGTGTTTTCGTGTGCATTGTTGTTCACGTGGGTGAAGTCTCTTTGGTGGGTGTGGCTCGAGGATTTGTTCCCGGACTTTGTGCGATCCCAGATCAATCTAATGGGGGTCCTTGCTGCATTCATTGCTTGATGATGAGTAATTGTTGGTTATTGGGGCCGATTTGGTTGGTGGCTGATCTTCTTTACAACACTAGCTTCAGTTCACATGAGCCTATTTCTATAATTATGGCACTCTGCCTCATTTGTAAAGGTTGGAATTGGCTAGGTTGGATTCGGATTAGAAGACTAAGTCAAAGGACTTGTAATCATTATAGTTAGCACTAGAGTAGCATGTTAGAAGATTAGAAGTTAGTTTTTTTACATTTCAAGAAAGTGTTGTAATAGACTGGAATTGTTCCAAATGTGATGATTTAATAAAAAGTGTAGACATTGTGTTATGACTGGTGCCTTCTCTTGCATTGAATAATCTTGCATGGTTCTTGTTCCATCTTTCAAATTGCTTGGATATGATTGGATGTGTTTTAGGTTTAATTAGTAATGTTTGTGATTTAATGCCTAGAGTGTTGTAGCAATCCCTGGTTCATACTTTGGGCAATTTCTTAATTGTGGGAATGATGTGCAAGGTCAACCTGTACCTCATATTCATGTGCTTAGTTCAACTATAGATATTCATTCAGTCCTATTGAATGAATGCTTGTAGCCTGAAAATATTTAACACCTTAGAAGATTGCACTTCTTTCTGCAAGATTTCAGGTATAGCTTGGGTCAAACATAAATTAGTTCAAGGGATTAGTCCATTCCAAGTATTTCATCATTTGCATGGTTAATCTTAGAAGTAGTGTTAACATTAGTACTTCTGAAACCCTCTTCTTTTGCTATTTCTTTTATTATTTGGTTGGAACTAGAAATTTGAGCATCACCATATCTTAAAGTCTGATGAGTTTAGAGCTTCCAGCATTTGTGTTTAAGACCCATTGTGATTACTAGAATTTTCACATTTTATCACTAATTTTGTTCTACTACATTGTCATGACCTAACACCCGTGAGACCTTGGGGTTATCTCTTTGTTTATAGAGATCAACCTTTCAAGAGAGATAGGATAAATTTTGTTATGTCTGAGTTGTTGATGTTCAAAAACAACAAACAACACGTAGTTGGTCAAATTAATAATAAGCCCACTAATGGGATATTGATTGATCCCGTCTATGGAGAGAATGTGATCACTGAATAATTTTTATATATGCATGAGCTATATGAAGAAACATATGATAACTTGAAATCATTGATCAAGACACATAATGGATTTTCTTGCCCTATGATAGGCTCAATAGATGTCCCTTTAAAGGTGGGACCAAAAACATTAACAATCTCATTCTCCATCATCCCACAATCAGACCAATTTCATGTGAAGTTAGGCTATCCATGGCTTCACTCCATGAATTTAGTCCCTTCGGTTATGCATAATTTTTTAAAGTTTCCACTTGGAAATGATATCTTCACTGTACATCATAGTGGATTTCATCCGACCTTGGCAAAAGGGAAATTTTCATTAGATTACTTTCGGCCCAAACCTATGGAACCTATCAAGCCTCATGAAGATTTATTTTTCAAATCATATCAAAAATTCAATGCAAATAAAACAATGGAACTATCCCTTCACAACATGCCTTAACCTATGACTGAACCAACCATCCTTGATGAGACAATGATTGAACCAAAAACACTTCTGAACATATGCAAACAATCTATAGAATGACCTCCTGCAATTTCATACAAGAGACCATGAGATAGCACAATAAATCCCATTGTCCCTCGTAGAGTCAAAAAAATTTACAAAGTCAAAGAGAAAGAGGTTGAGAAACCTCTTGTTGAGATTTATTTTATTCATCCCAAGGAAGAGAAGGAACCTACGATTGGAAAACCCTCTCTTACACAAAATAAAATTGACAATAAACTAAAAATAAATTGAACTGCTAGAGAGCATAGACATATATGTTGTGCTATTGCTTGTAGATTGCAAACTCAAGAAAACAACAATAACATAGAAAATCATAATCCAAACCCACCTGAAGCAATCCATGATGACTGTCAACTCTCACTGTAACATAAATAACAATATTGCATGTACATTGTTATTCAACCTCTTGTTGTGATTAATTTAGATGATGACTTTGACATTGCAAAGATTGATGAACAGGTACATGAGGAGTTGAATGCATTATTTCCTTCTTATATGAGCTTAAACGACAAATCTCCTAATAATAGTGTTGAACTTGGTGCGTGTCCTAGTTTGAGACTTGATGTTGTCCCTTTGGCTAGTTTTCCATTTATACTGACTGAGAATGGGAGGCCGGTGACTTGTTTTAGGTTGACTCGCCTATGCCTTACTAGTCTTTTTCTTTTTCACTTTTCTTTTTATGATTGCATGTGTGTAATTTGATCCCCCATGACATTTTGTTTGATCTATCTGTTCTCTTTTGTGCATTCCTCTATATTTATCTTCACTCTCCTCTATGTCATAATCATTTTCCATTTGTCTTGTGTTTTCCTTTTGGGGATGACGCAAGGCATTGAGACATACATGTCTCTTCCATGTTGACCCAAAAGCTTTTCCTTTATCTTTTTCATTTGTCTTGTGTTTTCCTTTTGGGAATGACACAAGGCATCGATATTTTTATCTCTCTACCATGTTGACCCGAAAGGATTTTTCTTTGTTTTCACTTTCTTTGTGTCATTCTTCCAATTGTGTGAGTATTTGGGAAATGATGGCATTTCCATTCTCTATAAAAAAAAAGTAGCACATACATAGTGACTCCAAATTCATAGACCCCTTATGTGTTTGTGGGAGCAACCCTTCCTTTCTATTTTATGATGCAACTTATTTCGAAAACATATGACTTGGCATAGGGTTTTCCGAGGAAATCTCTCATGTCTTAGGATAAAAAATATTGGCTACTTTAAAGACATTACTCATAGTAATGGTGTAGCAACTGCTTTAAAGTGGGGGCATACATAGATGCCATCTTTTGGAAAATTTTCATGGCATAATTTTTCCTTTTTCTTCTGATGTGTCCTCTTCTTGGTGGTGTCATTAGGTTTGATGCCATCCAAGAGTGTACAATCTACTATCATGGAATGATGTGAATGAGGCATCCCATGGGTGATGATCTGACACTTTTGACTTGTCCTCTCCTAGAGACATTAGGGACAATGCTCCCTAAGAGGAAGACTACTACATGAACAAAGAAAAATACCATTTAACAAAAAATTTATATGAAGAAAGAATTTACAAAACCATTACATTGTGGTTCCTTATTAAATTTAT
This sequence comes from Sequoiadendron giganteum, assembly GCA_007115665.2. NCBI lineage: Eukaryota > Viridiplantae > Streptophyta > Pinopsida > Cupressales > Cupressaceae > Sequoiadendron > Sequoiadendron giganteum. The sequence continues at coordinate 127,816,233 of VCHN02000014.1, read as the reverse complement.
CAGGAGGATAACTTTGGTATGGTTAATATGATGGGAAGCCAATACACTAGCATGACTTTCTCATTATATGGTGGGAATTTGATAAAATCGCATGAATTTCTCACTAAACTAACTTTTTGGGGCAACTCACCTAGTGGATAGACTGAGGTTCCACTACCCCAGAGTGAGCAACATATGTCATGGACAAACAACCCCATCTCACATCACCTTGAAATAGTTTTGCTTGATCCTTTATTTTTCTTATTATTTTGGCCTTTGATAGGGTATGATCATGTATCTTTGTCATTAATGCATACTTAAGTTTCTTAAATGTCTAATTTAGTGTGAGTTTGACATGGGGTCATCCTCTCACTAAAGTGGGGGAAAAATGTAGTAACAAAAAAAGTAAGCCTTTTTCCTTACTTAGTTTGATAACTGACATTAAAACTAAACTAATGATGTCTTGGAGTGGTGTTCACATTCACACTATTCTAAGACCTTTATTTTACTAAAACATGCCTTAATTGATCCTTTGCAATGGTGTTGTAAAGTGTTGTAACACACTTTCAAACTTTTCTAGGATGTATTTTCTTAATTAAGCCTAATGGTCCCCTTTCTAATAAAATGTACATAGTGTTGGCAAGAGACACTACTAATATCATTTGGTGTTTTCATTGATGGAAACCCTAGTCGATTATTGGATCCACACAACACCATTTGATCATACTGGCAGCTAGATTGAAGGCAGACAAGGAAGAACATAGCATCTAATAGTTATGTGTTCATCGATTTATATGCAAATTTTATGTTATTATTTTGTGTTGCGTATCTCAGGGAAGGTTGATCGATGTATGCTTTGTGTTATATGTGAATATTAGTGCCTTGTATTGATCCATGTGTGAGTTAAGACATCTGGTTGGTTAATTCTCCACTTTATCAGTACATAAGTTGGCTTCGTGAATATAATATGTCGCGGATGTTTGAGAAGTAATTTCTTAAGTATTTTTATGTTCATACATGTTGATCTTGATCATTTCTATGTTATAGCTAACTTTGGTTGGTGCACATTAAGGATTACACATGGATTGAGCTGATAGTTTTCTAATGTTTTCATATATTATTGAAGTCGACATATGGGCAATTAATCTTTAGTCGCGGATATATAAAAGAGATCGATCATATCATTTTGATATATGAACAAGGTGTGTCAACGTGTGTTGTGAATATCAATAGAGAAAAAGAGCGATAATGCACAGTTTCACTTGTGCATAAAGGATTTTTGTTTCGAGTTTGAGCAAACAAAGCAGAAATGCATAATCAGTATGAAGGAAAAAAGATCAATTGTTGATCCTAACTAGAACTATAATCAAGCATATGTAGATGCTAATCTCTCAGTTAAATTACTCAGATGGATTTAATTTGATTATCTTTGTAAGACAGTGAGTCTTCTTTGAGCAGTGAGCTCTAGATAATGTGCCTGAATGCAAGTGCATTCCCCATATTGTAAACTTCATTTAAGTATACTCAGATCATATTGTGGATTGGCCATCCACCGTGGGTTTTCCCATAACAGGGTTTCCACGTAAAAATCTTGGTGTTATGGTGTTATGGTTGTTTTATTTATGTTCATGCATATTTCTTTTGATTGAATGGTTAAATTCTTGAAGGATCAGATTGATAAAGTTAAAAATTGCATAACACTTATTCAACCCCCTCTCAGTGTTTCTTGATTCCAACACATAGTGTGTACCTTTTTTAAGTGTTATAAAACACTTTCACATTTATCTAGGTGGTTATTAGTTAATTGTGAATAATTGGAGTAATTAACCCCCTTTTAAGCCCTAATTATGACACCTCCTGGAGATCTATCCCGACACTCATAATCTAATTAACAAAATATATCATTGTGCAAAGTTTGGTCCTCAAAAATGGTGTGAGAACCCATTCGCCCTAGGTGGAAAATGGGTCCTCCCTTAATAGGACCCCCCTTTTTCAGTTGATCTGGAATGGGTTTTTGGCCCTCTTTCAATCCCCCATAGTTAGGTCCTGGTAAACTGAACCAAGACCAATTCTCCCAAGGTAGCAAATGATTCCTCCCTTCATGAGACCCCCCATTTTGAATTTCATTTTGGTAGGAGTTTAATAATGTTTATTTCCAGATCTGGTGTCGGCCTTAGTTTTTTGAATTTTGAAGTTAATTTCCTAATTTAGTATAAATAAGGGGTTAATTAGCATTTTTTCTCCTAGCAATTTTATGATACATCCTAGAAAAATTATGTGACTTCATGAGATCAAGAGAAAAAGAAACATAGAGCATTACAAGAGCATTCATAAGGAATTTCAAGGCAGATTTAAAGAGTTCATTGCATCAATTCAAGATCAATTCATCATGTCAAGTGTTTGATGCATTCATTCATGTTGTTGAGCTAAATAAGTTGATGTAGCATTGAGGATATATTTAAATGTATCATTTCACATCCAAGATCTACATTCTTCATGGCCACTACATGTTAGTTTGTAGATTTATATCACAAGACACCATCCAAGGTGACGTCATTTACATTATTTCACATTCATGCTTCATTTCATCATTTGGTTTGATTACCTACAAGGGGTTTAATTGAGGCAAAATCCCATTCATGAATTTTATATTTTTTCCTTGAGTGTGTGACTGTAGATTTATAGGTTGAAGATCAAGTTGAGCAAGTTTGGAGCAAAAATGTCAAAGTTGCAAAGTTGCAAAAATTTATCATTCAAAGTGCAAGATTAAGGAATCAAAGCTACATAATTGCATATAGACTTCTAGAAGCCGATAAAAAGGAATTTGAGAATGCATAAATCAAGGAACAAGATCCTGAAATTAGTTTTTTGAAACCCTAAAAGTACCCATTCGCCACTAAAGGTGAATGAGTCATTTGTAGCTCGAAAACATCAATGTTTTGACCAAGTACACAAATTTTTATGCTCTAAATACTTCCCCCATAGTTACTATAAAAGTTAGCTAGTATTTATGATTGTTATTTGTATCTTATTTTACACATAATTGAGTGTTTAGGGTCTTAGAAAAATCAGTGGTCCATCATCTTGTTAATTCATTTTGGTGGACCCTATTTTTCACCCTTAAACAAGTTGAACAACCACCGAATCCGAAAGAAGTTAAAAATATTTATGGAAGAGGTTTTGAACTTATGAAGAAAATTGGGAAAGGATGTGGTGCTATAGAACAAGGTATCCATGCCCCTATAGAGCCTAAAATGAAAGAAATAACTAATGGTCTTGGTTATTGTCCCTCGAAAGAAAAGCCTTCTTTCAATCTCAACATTATTACAAAAGATTCTTATATGAAAACTTTAACTTTGATGCATCTGAAACTGATAGATATCTCATTAAATATGTATCAACTTGAAACCTTTTTTACTCATCTTAAATAACCTTAGCTACTACTCCTTTCCATGCAATAGTTGTAGGATTGTGGCATACTCACTATTGCATGATTTACATTCATTGAAAATCATTTCCTTTTTGCAAGGAGCATAATATCATCATCCATTCTCAACTCATCCTTGTCCTTGAATAAGTGGGGAAAGGGGTTAGTTAGAATTTTCCTTGTATTCCACTTGTCATTGTCTCTTTTGGCTAGTTGACTGCCTCTCATGTACATATAAGAGAAAGCTTGGGATGTGGACAACATGCCTTAAATTGATTTGCATGTGACATACTTATCCATGATGTAGTTTGATTTGGAAACATATGACTTGGGATAAGGGTTTCTGAATAGGCTTGCATGTCTTTTTCTACTTTAAATCAATTTCTCACAACAATGGTGTTAGCAACCACTTTAAAGTGGGGCATACATCAACACTCATGTTTCACTGTGTAATTTTATTTCTTCTTGCAATGTGTCTTCTTCTTGGTGGTGGCATTGACTTGATTTCCTCCAAGAGCGTGATATTTTTGTTACTTATCCTCTCTTGGAGATTTTAAGCACAATGTTCTCTAAGAAGAGACCTTACATGAACTAAGAAAAATCCATTTGAACATTCCTTACACTAATTTTCATTTACAACATCAGTTTTTTCATGAGATCCAAGCATACAATGTTCTTCATGTCTCATGAAGCTTGAAGATCATTATTGCGTGGCACCTTATCAAATTTATCAGGAGGTATAACTTTGGTATGGTTTTATGGGAAGCAAAATGAGGGCACGAATGTCTCTTATCCACTCGCATGTGTGTGTGATTGCATACCATCCATGTGTGTATGTGTCTCAACTTTGTGGATTACTCACCCAACAAACAACCTAAAGTTTCATTGCCTCAAAGTGAGCTTTCACTTTGGAAAAATAGCCTACATTTGATCCACATAATGTTGGAAAAATGGTAGAGGCTTGATCCACCTCTTTTCTTTTTCTTTTTACTTTCTTCCTTAATCCATTGGCATTGTATGTTTGCATAGCTTGATGGTGTATATCATACACCTTGTGCATGCCCTTTTGTGCTTATGATTGGTTCAATGTAGGATCTTGGATCCTGGGGCCTTGGCTACCTCCTTTGATTTTTTTCATCCTTTTTCTTCCACATTGGTACACTTGGACCCCACTTGAATGTCTACTTTAGTGTGATTTTGAAGCAAGTTCATCCTCTCACTAAAGTGGGGGTTAAATGTAGTGTCAAAAAATTTCATCGCTTACATTTTCACACTAAGTTTGGGGATTATCAATGTTAAAATGAACTTAAGGTTGCTTTGATCTAGTGTTGTGATGTATTTTACACATCCACATTAGGTCTTGGGCCCTTTTAAAACTAAATAAACCCAACTTTTCCTTTATTTAATGTTGTAAACTGTATTTATTCACAACTTCACATTAAATTTAAGAGTCTTGTAAATTAAATGGACCTAATCTAGTGTTGTAATGCGTTGTACACATTCACATGGGATTTTAGGCCCTTCTAAGCTAAATATACCTATTTTTGCATTAGTGTTGTAAATTTTACACCCCCATAAAGAAGTAACTCTTGTACCAATGGTGAATGTTCGAAGATGACTACTAAATATTGTCAAAAATTGGAAAGAAAATATTCTCCTCTTGGGAATAGAAATTTTTTATGATGTAACTCAAATAAACTCCCACTCCAAGAAGAGAAATGAGGAAATAAGTCTCATGATATGTGCCTCTAATAATTACTCAAGTTTCCACAAGTTAGAATCAAAGGATTTGACAATGAAATGAGGTGAAACAAATATAGAAACCTATGAAGATTCATGGAGAAAAATCTAAAAAGATAAATATGGTGAGATAATAGTTGTACCATAACTATCATCAAAGTGGAAATATATATTCTCAAGTTTCTCCTCAAAATATTCAACATGGGAAATAAAATAAATATGCAATATCTATCAAAAGTTCATCCCACAAAGTTTAATCTACAAGGAAAAAAGGATATTGCTAAATTGAATTAGTAGAATATGAATAAATACTTAACTCTAAAGAAATAGGAATAAGGGGAGTTTAGATTCAATGATTATACGCTAAGATTCAATGAAAGTGAAGTATCAAAAAGTGTTCTTCTAGGAGGAAAAGGAGAATCATAAGAATCCTCATCATCATCATCATCTACAAAAGCAATGCTTTATGAAGAATCAAAATCTATTTCTATCATATTCATATGGCATATTATTTGAATAATCAAGAGGTATAAAATATTTGAAATAGGTTCATCTAGGAATGCAAAAGTATTAAGTTCTCCATGTGTGTATATGAAATTTTGGTCCAAAGATCATGAGGAAACTCAACATCTGTAATGGTACTCTAATTTTTATTATCAACATGTAGACCAATCAATCTATGACATGATAATTTTTAGAATTCCAAAGAAATTTTCTAAGAAAAATACCTAACTAAGGAAAAATAACATATAGACCTAGAAAAATATAGGAAAAATGAGTGTATCAAGATATAATCTCTTTAATGCTTATATTTTCCCCTTATAAATCTGATTACTAAAGGATGAAATGAAAAGAAAAAAACATAATAAGATAGTATGTATCTCTAAATTACATAAACATGAAACCCTCAAAAAAATTATAATCTCCACAATATGAATCAATAGTGAAATTGAATCCCTTTAATGGTAATAGTGCACAAGAACACAAAACTCAAAAGAGATATTTTTATTTAGAATGGTCATCCAAAACATATTCATAAATATATTTTTAAATAAATACAAAGATGCTTCTAGAAGAAATAATCTTCTAGAAATCTCAATAAAAAATATTATGATATTAAACTAAGAAAATATTATATCTAATGAGAATATAAAATTTTATCATAAGTAATCATATATTAGGTGTAAATAAGAGGCTATGAAGGGGCCAAGTCTTGTAAATTTCTCCATTTTTAGAATCTAAAGTGTCCCCACTTTATCCTTAAGATGGAAAAATACTTCTCTAAATATTCACATGCTTGATCCACTTGGCTTGGGTTGGTAGGGTATCCTTACAACCAAGTATGTAGTGGTATTCCTATTCTTATTAGATCTGTGTGAACCTCAAAAATGGTATCTACATCCAAATAAGGCTAAAATTATAAAATATTATGCTTAGAATGAGAGATAAATTTCTTCTTCTAATTGAGATGGCTCATAAGGTTTTAAAAATTAGCATTAACCACATTTGGATTCCAAGATGGGATGGGAGATCAAGTTTGAAGTAAATTTTTGGAAGATGGTCAATGCTCCCTTTGGGATTCGTGACATGAACTAACCACCTCCCATGGATCCATTAACTCTAGCAGTTGTATCAGGCATAACAGGTCGATATTTTGGTGCAACAACAACTATGCTTCCAACAAGTGGTATCAAAGCCAAAGGTGTCCGATTTGAATCCCCTCGGGTAACACTGAGGGTTATTTTGTTGGCAAATGGTCAGTGTTCCCTTCAGGATTTGTGACATGGACTAACCACCTCCCGTGGATTCGTTAACTCTGGCAGTTGTATCGAGCATTAACAAGTCAATCTTTTGGTGCAACAACAATTGTGGGCCAACATAAATATCCCCTATCTATTGGACAATGATATCAGGCCCATAGATAATATGTTCGAGACTATTATGGTGTTTTCCTTTGAACCTTTATTTATCTATATAAATCCAAACTTTATCTCAAGTTCTATGAATTCAAAAGGGATGTGATTCTTAGAATGAATTTCTTTATACTTAGCCTAAGATATCTGAAGAGTTACATGCACGTGTGCAAGAATTTTTTATGTGTTTCAAATAAACTAGGAACGTTGTACCTATTCATTTTGTTGGTGTGATGAAGAATATGAAAGAATAGAAACTAAGATCTTAGATATGCAATAAGAGGTTGATATCCATAAAATACCTAAAAATTAGAATGGCTATTAGAGACACGTGTAGCCCAATTATTGTTATTCTAAAAAATATGAAGATAAGAACCCCACTATATATTCTTGTTATAGTAGATCATAAGAGACTAAACTAAATTCTAATCAACCAATTCATTCTAGCCATCTATTTATGGATGAAAAGTTGTAGAATATCAAATTTAACACCATAAGATATTCCAAAATAATTTTAAAAAGTGACTAAAAAAACTAGATTCATGATTAGAAGTAAAAAAAAGAAGGGAAACTAGATTAACACTATACATTATTGAAAAATAATTTAGTAGCCTTAAAAGAGCATCAATATTTTTCTTGTATGGGATGAATATGACCATTTTTTAAATTGAAATACCAATTACACACAAATACAATCATGTTATCTAAAATAGTAGGCAAACCACTAATTAATTTCATAGAGATGAACTCCCATGGTTGAGAGGGAATTGGAAGAGGTTGATAAAAATGAAGTTTATGATTAGTAGGCTTAGATTGGATACAAAGAGAGCATTGATGAATGAAATATTCTACTAGATTAATCTTATATAACCAAACATCTCTAACCATGTAGTCTAAGAAGGGGGTTTGGTTGGTGATAATGGGATGTTGTGGAATATTTATAACTAGTCAAAAGATGTATTATAAGAATACAAAAAATATAATCTTCGTATGCAACAAATTTAATATTAAGGATATGTATTACTTTGGCTAGAGGGAGGCTCAAAAAATCACTAACTTTATTGGTGGTGCCCTTTTTATGTGTTATGGCTAAATCGAAATATTGAAAATATAAGGCCCATTTCAAGTGAAATTATTCAAAAAAATAAGGGGTTGATGGTGACTATGAAGAATTATTTTCTTACCAAGAATGTAGTACCTTCATTGTCTCAAGGCTTGGTCTAAGGAATACTACCAATTACCATATGTCTCTTAATTGATCTTGGCTAAAAAAGGGCCTTCATATTGATACACTACTGGATGTCCTCCTCATTTAAGAAATAATCTTATAGAATAGTTAGAAGCATCTATCTCAATCTCAAATGGTTGCTAAATATCTAGAAGAATAAGAACTTGATCTTAGCAAATTGGCTCCTTAAGATATTGGAAGGATCATGTTATTATTTTTGCAAAGATTGTCTTTTTGTATGTTGTGATGCTTGTTTATTCTTGCATGTACTTGATTGTATCTTGTTTATGAAATCATTACTTTGAAAAGATTGTATCTTTTTATTGTAGATAATAAAAAACTATTTTGATTGGACAACTAGTGAAGTGGTTGACCAACATAGGATAAAATCTAAATAAATTATGTATAGTAATTTATACCCCATGGTAGAATATTAATATTTAAAACGCAATAAGGGATAGGCCATTTTTTTAGAGCTTTAATTTTGTTAAGGTCTTCACACAGTCGATTATGATGAATAAAAAAACATAAAAAACCTAGGTAGTTGATAAAGAATTGACTAAAGAAGGCTTTCTTCATCTTAATAGCTTAAAATTAGTTTTTTTTTAGCAATATTACATTGCTAAAAAGTTAGTTATGCATCTACGGTAGTTATGTGGTTCCATCAGCATCTGTGGTAGTTACCCATAACTCTCCTTTATATTGTATATGTTCCTATAATGTTTGCATCACATTGAATTCAATCAATGTTTTACACTTGATCCTTTGTATTTTCCAACATATGGTATCATAGTGTGCGTGGAAGAACCTGGAGATAGGATGCATGGTGTAGAAATAATCTGTTGATTGCATTTGCGTCTTTAATGGTTGAAGAGATCGATAGATATCAAGAGGCATGGTGTAGACAGTAATCTGTTGATTACATTTGCGTCTGCAATGGTTGAAGAGATCGATAGCTATGTTGGTTGTTGTTTGGGGGAATCATCGGGTTGATGTAGGCTGTGTGAATGAAAGATCCCCTATTGATGTCTGTGAAGAGTGATATTTGAGAACCAATGGATCCCTTCGTGTAGTAGCCAAGAATCTGTTATGCTACTGTAAGAATTCGAATAAGAGGTCATTGAAGTTTTGTAGGGAAAATACATAAGAAGTTACTCAATCAGAAATGGCATAAGGTGTGGAGGTGCACATAATACCCTTTACTTGCCCTTTCTTGATCTGTTCATATGAAAATCCAAACTAAAATAGTTTTGTTTCGGTGAATAAGTAGTAGTTTGAATCTATTTTAAATAACGTGGATATGTGGTATGATCAATGCCTACTTATAGATTTCAAATTTTGAAAGTTTGATGGTTAATGATTGTATACACATAAAAAATGGTCTAGAGACAATCAATTAATTAAGTATCAGTTATTTGATTAATAAATCTTATTTCCTCTATTTATAAATAAATTGTAAAATTTATTTATATAGTTCATTTCTTAATTTCTTCCTATCTAAAATCATCTTTCTTCTTGATTTAATTAAATAAACAAATTTAACTATTTTTTCTTATTTGATTAATTCCCCTCTCATTGAAATTGAATTTTTAATTCAATTTTGGCACATTTCTACATATTATTCTAACTTCCTTCCACCTCATCATGTATCACATGAATTCAAATACTTCTAATTTGTAAACTGAGAATTTTCATCAACAACCTGCAACAAATTTGAAACCACCTTGGACACATGGCGTCTCTTTCCCTTTGATTCTCTTCAACACTTCGCAAAGTTTTCTATTAAAGGGAAACCACCTCCATGATTTTTTCCAACTTCTTCTTCCACCATTTATGTTTCAGGATCACAATCTTGACCGTCCATCTCTGCCACCTCATCCCAGGCTTGGAAAAATCTATAAATAGAGGGAAATTCTACAACTTTTCATATAGGATTTGATCATAAACTTATGCTTCAAAAGTCTTATTAGCAATTGAGAGCAATGTGAGAGCATTGTAGTTGGCATTTGGCATTTTTAGTTCATTTAGTGTAATCATGGAAATTTTAGTTTTAGCATCTTGCACACATAATTTCATTTAGAATTGCATCCTTATGATAGCCATCATCCTAGTATCATTTTGAATATAGCACCATCCCATCATCTCATTTATAATTGCAATCAAAAATACAAAATTATAGTGATGTAGGCATGTAGTTTGCATTGCATAACATCTCATTTCTTAGGTTGTCATATTTGCAGATTCATGTGCAACACTTAACTAGATCTAAGAGCATGAATTCAAAGGTCCTTAAGACTAGAGAATCCTGGAATGATTTAAAAGGATAGTAGTAGCAATTTGGTTTTTTTATTTCAATTCCTTTTATGTAATACATTTCATGGATGTGTGTGTTTAGTTTTACTAATTACTCCCTCAATTTGAAATAGCACAACATAAATTGGCACCCACCGTGGGGCCCAGCCTCATTTTTAATTTTCTTTATGTTGAGTTTTTTCTTCATAGGTTCCATTGAAAGTTTCAAAATAGTGCATCCAAATTTTTCTCTAGTGCATCTAGCAGATTTATCGGCGCATCGAGTCACTATTTCGGCGCATTTGGTAGTTCTTCTGACACATTCGACCACTATTCTGGTGCATCAAGTCACTGTTTTATGGCACCTAGTTGCTCTTTCAGCGCATCAGAGCGCTTTACTTTTCATTCTGTATCTTTCCAATTTAGCACATTCGGTTTCTCTTTTAACGCATTTAGTATTTTGGGTATGTGTAGGATCATGATGGGCCAAAAAGTGGCAATATGTAAGCCATATGATGGCCCATGTGGCTGACGACTTTTTTTTACCCAAAATTGATGAAACGAAAAGGGTTTTTAGAGGAGATTCTTAGCTTTCCACCAATATAAATTATGCTTTACTTTGAATTTAATAAATAAATATTATTCATTTTCTATTAAAATTATGAATAAAGTCCTGATTGATATGCTGATTGAAAAACATCTATAACTTTCAAATGGTATCACATTTTTTGAATTTGAAACATGCGTCACATTCTATACTTTGCACACTATAAGAGTAAAAAATAAAATTGAATGTCATGAATTTTTGACAAAGTTAAGGTGGTTAGACAGACAGGCTTTTATATTTTTTAAAAGTTGTAATAAAAAAATCATAATTAATTATTTACTTGGAAAAAAATTATTAAAAAATATGCATCACATCGGGGCATGAGTCCTCTACTTATATCTAAAAGATTGTAAAAGAGCATTATCATTTTATTGTGGTTAGGGTGGTCAGACAGACACCTACTTCTTATTTTTACCCCGAAATTTAAATACTACTGCATTGAAATTTCAAATTTTCACCAAATAGATTTTATTAAATAAAATAAAGGTCTAGTAGTTTAGAAACTACATTCAATTTTCTACAGATTCTATTTTTACATTTTTTTGAAATAATATAGATAACCTATTCAAATTTTTACGTCAAGTTGTCTAACTCTGATTTTCTGTATTTTTATTACCACTTGAGGGCCTGTTTTTTCCATGATGATCCTACACATACCCTTTTAGCACATTCATTCTGAGTTTTAGGGCTTTCAATTACTGTAATGGTGCATCTGGTTTTTATGGTAAATTTTCCAAATTTCAGAAACTGATATGTGTTTTCCTATTTTGTAGGAACCTTACACACAGTCGGAGACTCTGCTGAAACCATAAAGAACTCTACCAAAGAATTCAAAGTTGAAACTACTAAAAATTGATTAGAGGGTTGAATTTATTGTCATTTATTTTGATTAAGTTAGGAACATAGCTTAATTAGAAGGATACTTGAACACCATGTCTATTGTATTTTTGGAGTGGTAGGCTTGTATGCTCTCCCCTTAACTGGGTCATTAGAAATATAGACCTACTCTTTTTCTTGAATTTTAATCCTTAGAGGGCATGCTTAGTGGGAAAAATTAATCACCCCATGGAATGACCCAAACAGTAACACGCTAAAGCCAAGTGACTTCCAACTGGTATATAAGTGTGGGTACTTGAGGAAATTTCAAGTATCATGATTGTTCTGACAAGAAGGGAAACAATGGTCTCTTGCCACATGGATAATCCCCCATGAACATAATGCCTATACTAAATTCCTTTGTTGTAGTAAGCCAAAAATTCCTTTACTATTTATCGATATAAGAATAGTCATTCTGAAGCCCTCCCATATTCTTGTAGCTTTTGGTAAAAATGAGAAGTCTGTCATTGGAGATTCATGAGGACTGAGGCTTGGCTGACCTAAGAAGTAAGTTTCATGGAGGGGAGCTAGTGTGATCAAGCCTCTAATCATTCGCCAAAAGTAAACACAACTAGAGTAATCCAAATAGGAATCTGGTAGATATTATCTTACACAACCTAAAATTGTGCTTGTTTGATGTGTTTTACCTATATTTTTTTAAACCAATATCCAAGAAAACATCACACAAAAATGTTCAACCATTGATTCAGAAGAAAATCCAAGTCAAACAAATAGATTCTCTACTTGAAAACTAGAAAAATATTTCAAACTATCAAAACTAGAAAACATTTTCTAGATCAGCACATCCACTGACTACCCCAATGCATACCTTGCATCTTTTGGCACATTTGCTTGATGTATTGGTACATTCCTTTCATCTTTTGGCACATACATTTACTAATCTAGTGAGGACAACTCATTTTCTAGCGGATACATTCCTTTTTTAGCGCATTTGTCCATCGTAACTCTTTTGGCACATCCATTTACTTTTCTAGTGCATGCATACCATTCTTTAGCGCATTTGTACCATTATCTAATGCATCCCACTCTTTTCATAGCGCATCTATACCATTCCATAGTGCATCTGATTTTTGGTGCATCTGGGCACTATTTTAGTGCTTCTAGTAAATTTGTAAATAGAAAGCTAAATTTGACCTCCCATCTACCAATTACCGCCCAATTTGGAGATTCCCTCTCAAACAACATTCATTCCTTGTCTTGAAATTGTTTTTAACTTGTTGAAATCAACATTTCCAAGTGAAAATATCTCACTTAAACTTTGATCAAACACCTAAAAGTGCCTCATCATCATACCTATTTCTAATTAGCAGTTGTGTTTCACAATCAGGATTCATCATCCTTCATCTTGAAAAAAACTTGCTTGATCAAATTTAAATTAGTTCTTTTGGCACTCCCAAACTTTTATCAAAATCTTAGAACATTTTCATTACTTGTATGCTCATTTTATCAAGATTGCAAAAGAAATAACTTGAGAAAAAAGAAATTGAAGACCAAAACACCATGGCTGAAAGAGAGGAAAATCCTTTTTTTGGAATTCGTCAAGATGAGGTAGAGGAAATAATAGATGAAACCATAGAAAAATCCCAACAAGACCCCAATTTTCATAAATTCATGGAGAGGATCTTTGAAAAGGAGGGTGAGAAATACCTTTTGATTTTAGCAAACAAAGGAGTCAAGCTACATTAGGATTTTGATATCACAAAATTGCAAAAAGCTCCTAAGAAGATAGAAACCAAAACACATACTGAAACAAGAAATGAAGCAAAAACTAATGACCCCATGTCTACCTTAAGACAAAAAATACAAACCCTCCAACAACAAATGAAAAACATGCAAACCAGAGTCACAAAGAGATACTCAATACAAGATATATGTCCCTACCCTTTTGATCAAAGTGTCAACATGATACCATTCCCCAAACATTGCAAATTCCCTAAATTTGATAAATACAATGGAAAAAAAGATCCTATTGATCACATAAGGGAGTTTAGAACTATGAGCCTTGAATTTTCCCATGAAGACACTTACTTGACGAGATTATTCCTACACATTTTGGGAGGGAAATGCATGCAATGGTTCTCACAATTACCTCCAGGGATCAAATCTTTTAAGGAATTAGTCAACAAATTTATCACCCAATACTCCTATAACATTCAACATGAGATCACAATGAAGGATCTTTTCAATTTAAAACAAAATAAGGGGGAATCATTTCTAGTATTTTTGCAAAGGTGGAGAAGGTTATTCGCAAGGTATCCCAATCCCATACCAGAAAAGGAAAGATGGAGGTGTTTATTGACAACGTAAATGATGACATGAGTTATAGGCTTGAATTACAATGTCCTCCAACTTTTGAAAAATTAATTGAAAATGGGATCAAAATTGAGGAAGCTTTGGTCAAGTGAGGAATTTAAAAAATTTACAAGGAAAACAATTCAGCCAATTCCTCCAACAATGACAAACCAAATTTTTGGAAAAAATACAAGAATAATGGCAATGATATTTCAGCTGAAATGCATAATGGCAAACCGGTTTTCAATCTATCAAGAATCACACCCAAGACCAACCAAAACCCCAATCATAACATGAATCAAGACAACACCAATCAGAACATGAATCATAACAACAATCGGAATAATAACCAAAATAATCCTCCACCTAGACTACCATATCAAACATCAAACAACCATAGAAAGTTCACACCTTTGGGACAATCACATGAACCCGTGTTGAAAGAACTTGTGGAAAATATAATCACTCTACTCGACACTCGAGGTTTTAAAAATAAATTGAAATCATCATGGTGGAACAATGCTCACTATTGTGAACTTCACTGATGCAAAGTTCACCTAACCAATAGTTGCATGCAATTAAAACACAAGATATAAGACTTGATTGACAATAACACCATATAGATAGAAGGACACCAAACTAACATTGATCATGGGGTATTCAAGAACCCCTTGCCCAATTATGACAAAGAGGAATCCTCTACCTCAAATGGCAAAGGAAAAAGTGTAAACTATGTTCACGACACTACCATCTATCATATCTCAGCCATTGAGGACCAAACGAAAAATATTAAGATCAACAACGCTCAAAAAATTATTGCAACCCACCATTCAATCAGTGACACTAACATCTACCCCAATCAAGTAAATAATATCTAACAAGACATGGTTGTAACAAATAATCAAATTAATGTCATAAAGATCAAGGGAAAACCCGACAGTGTGCTCGTAAATGCAACTACGAGGGCACAATCTAAGTATGTTTTAAAATGCAACACTCCCAAAACACCCATTGCTCCATCACACAAATATAATTTTTTTTATCAGCTCCAAAAGACTCCCACATAAATATCAATATTGGAGCTTCTTAAAATCTCACCCGCCCACAAGGAGATCTTGGAAAAATCCCTAGTTGATACAATAGTAGCAAATGATTTGGAAGTCTGCACGTTCCAAGCCATGGTGGGACATCTAGTTGTGCCTCATTGCTTATCCTTTTTCAAAAAATGATGATGTATCTCTCACCCATCCTCATAATGCAGCTCTTCACATTGAGGTCCTAGTCCATAAAAGTTAAGTCAAACGCATCCTAATAGATGGAGTTGGTTTCAAAATATGTACTTTAAAGCTCGTCTGGGCACTGGAATTCTCTAAAAATGTAATGATCCAAGAAAAAATATCACCATTAAAGCCTATGATGATGAGGAAATAGCTTCAAAGGGATTAATTATATTGCCAATTTAGGTGGGTCCAATTCAAAAATATGTGGTTTGCCAAATCCTAGACAAAGATCTGACATATAATATACTCTTGGGCCATCCTTGGATCCATGAGATGTAGGCAGTTCCATCAACATATCATCAATGTCTTAAATTCCCTTGCAATGGCCAAGAGATTACCATTCCTATTGATTATAATAGTCCTCGACATTGCAATACCCTTAATTTAGTCCAAGATGTATTTGTGCCTCATAACCGAGAAGCTCCTGATTCAACATTTGATATCCCAAATAATTCTAGTCAATCCAATTATTTATCAAATCTGATTGCTCCATCCTCAGACAAAGAAATCCAACCTAGTTCCTCATCCAAATATTCTGAGAATGAGGAGAAGACCACCTCTTCTACATCTATCAACCCTAAATTCTAGCTTAACACCTTGGCCAAACAATTTGATAAGAAATTCCAAGTTAAAGACAAAGGTGTGGGTGAATATTCCATTGAGCAATCCCTATGTCTCTCACAGTTAACTTCACCAAAATCCTATGGTCAACCATCAACCTCATCACAACCATCCTCACAACCGATCATACTTTTTTATGGTTGATTCATAAAAGAAAGCACTTGAGCAGAGGAATTTGATGACAAAGATATTTTGAACTATCTCTACAAGGATGAAACTGATTCTCAAGCAACAATGGCTAATGTACAAACCACACAGTATGGAAAAGGATTTTCAATATTAGAAAAATGGGATATGAGGGATAAGAACCTATTGGAAAAATGAAAGAAGGTATTGTGGAACCCATCCAACCCATCATAAAAAATCCTAAAGACAAGATAGGGTTAGGATATAAAGAGCATTAAAAGGATGGAGAAATAAAGGAGGACCTAAAACATAAGTTTTTTGAATGGATCCTGCAATTGCAAGAAAGTGATCACTATGAAATTAATTCTAATGAATATGAGTACGATTCACTATCAAAATAGTCTTGTCATGATAAAGATATTGATGTGGTACACAAGTATGCTCCCACACTCGAGGAGGGACAAAGCTAAGGGTTAAGATCACTTGAATTAGGATCGCCAAATATCAATGGGTCAAGCGAAGACGATCAGACTCCTAGCGAGACAGATCATTCAAAAGAAAGGGACATCATAGACCTCAACCTTGACATAATATTTTTTGATGATGATTTTTCCATTAGGACCCTTACGACCTCTGACTTGAACCCACCAGATGAATCCCTACCACTACTACATCCTCAACTCATATATTGGGACCAAATTGAGCCTATTGATATCCCCACCATTTCAAATGATGAGGCCATTGTCAACTTACTCTACTTTGTTAGTCTTGAAATAGATTCCACCATCAAACATCATAATGAAGCTTCCAATTAGGGTGGTGTCAAATTTTCTAGCTCCAAAATGAGTAAAAAAAAAGATCCGATGGTGAAAACCATTCCATGGCAGTATCAGATCAAGAAAGAATAAAAATAAAGAGCGCATCTAATGGTGAAAACCTCTCTGAGGCACCAAAGGATGGGAAATCTGACACTATCCCAAAGTATTTCCAAGAAATATACAGAGTTTTGATTGAGGCAACACAGTCCATCAATATCGGCAATGCAGAAACAATAAAAACTCTTCATTTGTAGAATCCTTGACAAAACAAGAAAAGCCTAACTTTGTCAAGTTCTTTAAAGAACGAAAAATCATTTTTTCTTGGTCATATGCAAATATGCTAGGGATAGACCCAGATCTCATCATGCACCACTTATCCCTCCCTCTAGGAGTCAAATCAGTCAAGAAAAAGTTGAGAAAAATACATCCCCACATTGCCTTATTTGTGAAGGTAGAGCTAAATAAATTATTGGATGTAGGATTCATTAGACCCATTGATTATGCTGAATGGATATCCAACATTGTACCTATTTCAAAATGTGATGGTAGCATATGGATCTGTACATACTTCAGAGACCTCAACAAATCTTTTCTGAAAGATGATTTTCCCTTGCTAGACATTGATATCATTGTGGACTTAGCAACAGGCCATGGCATGTTTTCACTCATGGATGGATTTTCTAGCTATAACTAAATCAAGATAACACTTGAGGACCAAGATAAAACAACTTTCACTTTCCCATGGGGCACCTTTTACAAGAATTCAATGCCCTTTAGATTTAAGAACACAGGATCCACATATCAGAGAGTAATGACAACCAACTTTCATGACATGATACACACCTTTATAGAAGATTATGTGGACGAATTGTTGGAAAAATCCTACACTAGACAAAATATTCAGCCAACTAGAGAAGGTGAATTTCCACTTAAATCAAAGAAATGTGTGTTTGGGGTAACATCAATAGAGCTATTGGGATACATAGTGTCAGAAAAGGGAATTGAGGTAGATCTGGAAAAAGTGAAAGCTATCATGGAAATGCCACCTTTGAATAATATCAATTAGTTAAGGTCCCTTCAAGATAGATTTCAGTCAATTAGAAGATTCATATCACAATTGGCTGATAAGACCCATCCTTTTACCCACCTGCTGCATAAAAATGTTTCCTTTTGATGGGACGAGAAATGTGAGGAAACCTTCAATCAACTGAAGCAATACGTAATGAGTCCACCCATCCTAACACCACCAGTAGAAGGAAAGCCTCTCTTACTATATATAGCCACAACTAATCGATCATTGGGAGCTTTTTTAGCACAAGAAAATTCAATAGGAAAGGAGACAGATATCTATTACATCAGTAGAACTTTAAATGGTTATGAAATCAACTATACATCCATTGAGAAAGCCTGTCTAGCAGTAGTGTTTTCTACCCCAAAATTTTGACACTATATGCTGACTCATACAATCAAACTCATAGCCAAGATAGATCTACTGAAATATCTTCTTAGTAAAGCAAATCTGACAGGAAGGCTAGCCAAGTGGGTCATGATCCTAAGTGAGTCTGATATCCAACATGTAGATCAAAAATCCATCAAGGGACAAGTGATAGATGATCAGTTAGTAGAAGCACTGCTACAAGATGATCAACCAATGAGCATTGAATTTCCTAATGCAGATGTTCTCACCATCACAATACAATGATGGGTGCTATATTTTGATGGATCCTAAACACATCATGGATCAGGAGTGGGAATCCTATTCATCACTTCCCAAGAGCATACTATTCCAAAATCACATTGACTGATGTTGCCATACACCAATAATGTGGCATAATATGAAGCGCTTATCTACATGGATTCTCAACTAGTCATTAATCAGGTCAACGATGATTACCAGATAAAGGATGATAAACTGATGCCTTATAAAATAATGATTGATGACTTCAAGAAATATTTTTTTGACATTAAATTTGATCAAATCCCAAGGATTGACCACAAAGCTACTGATGCTATGGCTACCATTGCTTCTTTGCTACAAATTCCAAAAAAATGAAGTCATTATGATTTCATGGTGGAAAAATTTTTTACCCCCACCTATTATGATCCTAAATCCCAACTCATATGCCACCTAATTGATGTTGATATCTCGATCTACGGGAAGATCTGCACCTACCTAAAATATAATACCCTTCCTCTTGTTCTCTCTTGAAACCAAAAATGAAACTTCATCTCCCAAGCTGCCCGACATACCTTGGTAGTGGATGTACTCTACTGATGAGGTCTTGATTTTACTCTCTTACAATGTCTAGAATGCAATGAGTCTGAAACAAATTTACAAGAATTCCATGAAGGTATTTGTGGAACTCATTCAAGTGGTCTTACCTTCGCTAAGAAACTCCTTTGTTTGGGGTATTACTAGTCGAACATGGAGAATGAATCTTTCCAATTTGTCAAAAAAATTAGAAATACCAAATCCATGGTAATCTTATCCATGCACCAGCACAAGAGTTGCAGCCCTTTGCATCGACATGGCCATTTTATCAGTGGGGATTGGACCTTGTAGGTAAAATACATCCTTCCTCTTCCAATGGACACAAGTTTATCATTACTGCCACAAAGTACTTTACCAAGTGGGTCGAAGTCATGCCTTTAACTACCATCATAGGAAAGCAGATCTCATCATTCATCCTAAACTACATCATCTGTAGGTGTGGTATCCCCTAGTCCATTGTCACTAATAATGGAAAACCTTTCAAGAATTAGAACGTACAAGAACTCTATGAAAGGTTCCATATCTAGCATCAGTTTTCTACACCATATTACCCTCAAGGAAATGGGAAAGCAGAGGCCTCAAACAAAACTATCCTAAAAATTCTAAAGAAAACTGTCAACGATACTCAACGTAATTGGCATATCCAACTGAACCTTGCTTTGTGGGCCTATCATACAAGAATCTATACTCCCACAGGAGCCACACCATATGCCCTTGTCTATGGATTTGAAGTCATCTTCCCTATTGAGGTTGAGATACCATCACTTCATGTGTCCTTGAAAGGTCTCATTTCAGATGAAGATTATTGAGTGTCTAGACTACAAGAGTTGGAACTATTGGATGAACATCGTTAGCTTGTAGTGGACCACTTAAAATCATATCAACAGAGAATTTCTAGGAGTGACATTCACAAGTTAAAACCTAGTACATTTTAGGTAGGTGATTTATACTGAATGAGAATCCTCGTAATTAGTAGGATTGAGAGAAGAAAGGAAAATTTGAGCCAAATTAGTTGGCCCCTTTTGTTATTGTATCAGTCTTTGGATTAGGGGCATATCAACTATCTACACTAGAAGGGGATCTATTTGAGGAACTAGTGAACAAACTTATTCTAAAGAAGTTCTACATAATGTAGTTAGTGCATGCTAAAAGCCCTAAAAAAATCATAAAAAATAGAAAACTCCTAAAAAAATCATAAAAATCAGAAAAAGTACTGAAAAAATCATAAAAATAAAAAATTCCTAAAAAAATCATAAAAAGTCCTGAAAAAAATAATAATAAAAAAAAATGTCCTAAAAAAATGGTCACCCTAATGAAAACCTAGCAAACAGGCATCTAGGTGACGACAAAAAATTCAAAAAAAGTGAAAAATTAAAAAAATCGCTGCCTTGATGAAAACTTGGCAAATAGGCATCTTGGTAACAACAAAAAAATCATAAAAATATGAAAAAGTACAATAAAAGCAAATGGTTAAAATTTGGCAAACAGGCGCTATTTATGATGAGTTGACTTCTCAATCTATTTGTGCGTGTGTTGACCATATGCTTCCTACTATCACTATGCATTCATGCCTATCATAAAACGAGCTTCATGTCTGTACCCAGTTGTTGTGGTCGTGTCTCACCTTGGCTGGGTTATCATTGTGCATATCCATAATAATCAGGTTTTTTTTCTCTGGGGGAAAAATCCTAATTTCCTTGGGGGAAAAGTATGTTGAGCTTAAAACAATAGGCAAGAAAACAACAAGGCAACCCTGGTGAAAACAATAATCACTCGAACCATCAAACTGAACATCAATCAATCGAGCAATCAACCATCCAAATCAAATCAAGCATCAAGAAAATCAAATCAATTCTCATTGGATGATCATCTTCTAAATCATAGTTGGATTGCTTTAACATGTATGTTCAATTTTTGTATCTCGATTGTTGTTATCATTTCTCTAGAGTACCTTGATGATGTCGTGAACTAGAGGTGCTATCATTGAGAATGATATTTTTCTTTGTTTTTTGTTTGTGAGTTAATCATTATTACTATTCAAGATGTCGTGGGACATGCTCTACAAAGTATCATTGATGACATTCCAAATTTGCATGGGAAAATGATTAACTCTTGTCTGTTTACGCAAGTGATGCTCAGGTCATCTTGGTTCAATTATACCTAGATGCTCATGTTATCTTGTGCTATCAAATCTCAATGAAAGTTGTATGGAAGTTGTATTCAATTCATCATGGTCTAATTATACCATCAATATTTGTACTAACTTTCAACATAATAAAATTCTCAATGATGATACCAAGCACAATGAATCAGATAGCACCATTGCATAGATAGGATTGCATTCATATTAATTCTACATTTGCATTATAGATTTTCCAAGCCTGGCAACTCTCAAACATGATGTTATCTCTCACTAAAATATTGAGTACTCTTGGCACAAAAAAAAAAAAATTCATTCATTCGCATTTCCATTTTCATATCATTAGAAAGAATTATCATGCATCCATCCATACATTTATCATCATCAGATTAGGCATTTAGGTCATATATTTGCATCACAAAAAATCCAAAAATTATAAATCATCCATGCATTCATTCATCATAATATTTGCATCATGAAAATTTCCAAAAATAGAATATCATCCATAATAATTCATTCCAATTGCATTCATACATCTAGGTCATATATGTGTATTAGAAAATACGAAAATAAAATACAGAAAAGTGCATCATATTCCATTGACATAATAACATTCATTGCATATAAAATCATAATCCATGTCACATTGGGGCATAACATAAATTCATCCATTTATTTCCATTCATCATACATCCATGCATTATCAAATATCCATCATATCCAAAATCTATTCATTCATTTGTCATGCTTTTGAATTCATAAATCATTCATATCCATGCATTTATCATATATTTACATTTCATAATAAACCATTTTCGTATTCATACATTCATCCATAACATAAATTTGATCACCCATTTAGGTCATATATATACATGTGAAAAATACAAAAATACATGGCATATCATATCATTTGCACAACTACATCCTTCTCATACATCATGTTAAATGCATCATTCATCAATGCATAAACACATAACATCACCATCTCATTAATGCATCCATACATAGAAAATGACATAATCACATAGAACATCACATAGCATATAACACATAAAATAAATGCATCCATCATAAACATCCATAATGAAAAGCATAAATACATCATAGATCACTAATCGCAGCCACATATCATATATAACCTCAAAATAACAATGTGAAAGTTTACAATGATATCAAATGAGAGGAGATACAACATCAAAAATGTGGCAATATCAAGTCTCTCAAGTAGTATACAATATGTCAACCATGACCTTGGGATCCTGTGGTGATTCCCTCAGAGGTCACAAACCTCTCTGACCCTCCAACACCTCCTTTCCCTGGAGCTCCGCCTAGTGGACCCCTTGAAAGTGGCTTCATGAAACCCCTACTAGTAGACCTAGACTCTATCTGACCTGATCTCAACTGAGCATTGCTAACTCATTGCTTTGTAGGAACTACCTTGGTAATAATTTGCCTCCTTGGCAGAACCGCAAAGCTCTTTGATCAAATCCCATGTGTCAGCTCCATCGACCACTGTCTAGAGCCTATTGGCTACAACCATTGCCTACTCCCCTGTCATCAAGCGAAATCCCTCTCATTTGTCAGGGTCGGAACCTATGCTCGAGTATGTACTACCTAACCCTGTTCCTACATCTATGTTGGTGTTTGTGTCTACAGTTGTGCCTGTTCCTGGGCTAGTTGTCCCTATAAGGTCTGAACCTATACCTGTGCCTAGGCTTAGTTGTCATTGTAATGCTTGAACTTGCCCCTGTAATGTCTGGACCTGTACCTATAACCTGACAATATGTGTCCTCTACCGCTATGAGGGAATGCGAAGTACAAGTGGTCATTGTCCACTAAGTGTTGACCTCCTCCTCTTGGGGACTTCCCCGAAGTTTGAAACCTCTCTCCCACCCCCTCCACCTCCACCATCTCCACCACCATATCTGCCATCATCACCCCTATCATTCACCTCCTCCTCCTTTGCCTCCTCCTCCTCTCCTCTATCTCTCCTACTCTGCATCGCCTACCCTCCCCTCCTCTCAACCTCCAAAATAGGTGTTGGCTCATTAAGACTTGAGATCCATGGGAAAGGATGTCTATAAAAGTACTCTGCATAATCCGCTATCATCTACGCATCAATGATCTCTAAATGATACTACCATAAAACCAATTGTAAACCATAATACTCAGCATAGGCGGCATCATAATCTAATGGTGGACCCCACTCTTGAATATCCTGTCTCCAATGGGCATACCTTGCCACTCCTTGCGAGATACCGTATACCCTACCAAATTGCCTATATACTTGGCTCAAAATAAATCTCTCGATGATATAAGGGGTCCACCCAATCAAGTATCTCGTACTATATATATATGGCATCTCTGCACCATCCTCTACCCATACCTCACAATTAAGGTACGGTCGCCATATCACTGTGTCCATTTCATCTAGGACTCTCTGCCAGTACTCTAATTTGCCTAGCTTATGTTGGAAAAGTGGCCATGTATATCCAAAAACATACGGTCTCCCTACTAGTCAAGCCCTCCCTGCCATTGGTCGGGTGACTGCTATATGCTCCTAGGCCTAGAGTTCTAACAACATGCACCCTGCTGCGAGATTGTTGGAACAAAGATATACAATCGAATGTAAATCATGATACAAGTGTGCGAGCATGCATGAACCCTAGGTGTATCTATTCCCATGGGAAATCATGCCCTCCAATACCTGACCCTAGCCAACTGAGAAGCCCTTCAACCTACGATTGAGGTAGAGAAAACCACCAATAAACCCTACTAGGACACATGTTAATGGTTGATGGGTAGCAATCAACTCCCACTAGGAAATCTCATATCCGCTTAGTTGATCATAATGAAAGATCTATTGGATGGAATCAGTCCCCCCCTACTCCTCATGATCATAGATCACTAGGTCCCCCACGACTGGTATCTGTAAAATCTGGTAGACATCTTCTAGAGTCACTATAATCTCACCGGTCACCAAGTGGAAGGTGTTGTGGTCACTATGCCACCACTCTGCAAGTGTCATCAAAATCCCCCTGTTAATCTGGTACTAGAGAATGTCAATCTATGAAGTCATTTTGCATTGGTCAATGATAGTTAAGTTCATTGGGGTCAACTGTGGGATCATGTCTCATGTCCGAGGGAAGCGCTCTTGAACCTGTAGCACTCCTAAGCCACCCTCCTATGATCAAATCAACATATCAAGTCTGCAAATCAATCAAATCAACCTATCAATTAGCATATCAATCAATCAAATAACCTCACGTGAAATTTTGATCAAATCTTGAGTAGCACTTATCCTATCATCAACTCTCATTTACCATGAGATCGATCAACATCAATCAACCTATCTCTGACTCTCATTTGCTATGAGGTCAATCAATCATCCTTATCTATCCTACTATCGATCCTCGCATATCATGAGGATGATCATCAACCTATCAATCAACATCATCATATCATCGAATGATGTGATCATCAACCATCAAAAGCTAGGAGGAATCATTCAAAACCATCATTTTTGGCTCAATGCGCTAAAATAGAATTTCTATGTGCTAATCTACAAGATGCGCTAGAAAATTTACCATATGCGCTATAAATTTATTTCTATGCGCCAATTCTTGGATGCACTGAAAAATAGACTCCATGCACTAGAGCAGGGTCCTGATGCGCCATTTCTTACATGCACTAAATGAACTGCCCTATGCATTATTTTATCCTCTCTATGTGCTAGAATTCCTATGCGCTAATTGAGAAACCTATTGTGCTAAAGCGGCCACTTGATGCACTAATCTATCTTAAGGCCTAAATGCTAACTCTATGTGTTGTTTCAGTCTCCCTATGCATTGTATTGGGTACCCTATGTGTTAAAACATGTCTAAAACCAAGTTTTTAAAATGAAAAAAAGCGGGAAAATTCAATTTCGAAATTGAAAAGTGGGCCATCTCAAGGTACGTATTGGAGGTCAGTAGGCGGTTGGATGCTAGTGGTGGCAAAATTTCTCGAATCTATGGGTGTGGCACAAAATCCTATCCATCTTGGCTCTTTTACTCACTCTCAAATTTTCACAATGCAAAGTTACAAATGCGCTTCTTTTTATCCATTTTAACCTCTTAAGGGGGTAATTAAAGGGGTAATTAGAAGGGTTTTTTCGTGGCATTTATTTAATATTTCAAAAGGGGCCTTTAATCAACTAATCACCAATGCGGCAGGACTATCATCATTTTTTGGGAGATAAATCAGGTTACCATCATAAAATTCTAAGATCAACTAAATATCATTGAAAAAACATTTAATCATCAAAATTTTCAAAAATTCAAATACCATTAATTTTTTTTTGAAAATCCTTGATTTATCTCATGAGGGGGCATCCATTCAATCATCACTAAAAAATCAATGTCTGGGGCATGTCAAACTTTTTAACATCACGGTCTGAAAAATTATTTTTTGAAGAAATGCGTCTACGCAAATCACTTCAAAGAGGGGCAAAATATATACACATAAAAATGGTCTAGAGACAATCAATTATTTAAGTACTAGTTATTTGATTAATAAATCTTGTTTCCTCTACTTATAAATAAATTACAAAATTTATTTATATAATTCATGATTTCTTTATTTTTTCTTATCTAAAATCATCTTTCTTCTTGATTTAATTAAATAAACAAATTTAACTAATTTTTCTTATTTGATTAATTCCCCTCATTGAAATTGAATTTTTATTCAATTTTGGCACATTTCTACATATTCTTCTAACTTCCTTCCACCTCATATGCCACCTCAACATGTGTCACATGAATTTAAATATTTCTAATTTGTAAAATGAGAATTTCCATCAACAACCTGCAACAAATTTGAAACCACCTTGGACACATGGCTTCTCCTTCCCTTTGATTCTCTTCAACACTTGGAAAAGTGTTCTATTAAAGGGAACCACCTCCATGATTCTCTCCAACTTCTTCTTCTTCCACCATTGATGTCTGAGGATCATGATCTTGACCATCCATCTCTACCACCTCATCCCAGGCTTGGAAAAATCTATAAATAGAGGGAAATTCTACAACTTTTCATATAAGATTTGATCATAAACTTATGCTGCAAAAATCTTATTAGCAATTGAGAGCATTGTGAGAGCTTTGTAGTTAGCATTTGGCATTTTAGTTCATTTAGTGCAATCATGGAAATTTCAGTTTTAGCATCTTAGTTGTTGCATCTTGCACACATTATTTCATTTAGAATTGCATTCATATGATAGTCATCATCTTAGTATCCTTTTGAATATAGAAACATCCCATCATCTCATTTAGAACTACAATAAAAAATACAAAATTATAGTGACGTAGGCATGTAGTTTGCATTGTATAACATCTTCTCATTTCTTTGGTTGTCATCTTTGCAGATTCATGTGCAACACTTAACTAGATTTAAGAGCATAAATTCAAAGGTACTTAAGACAAGATAACCATGGAATGATTTGAAATGATACCAATAGCAATTTGGTTTTGTTATTTCAAGTCCTTTTATGTAATACATTTCATGGATGTGTGGTTTTAGTTTTACTAATTACTCCCTCACTTTTAAATAGAACACAATGATTACTTCAACAATGGTGATGATTTTAAATGTGTGCATACTATATTTCATTGAAGAATGATAAGGAAAGTTAAGATTTTTTTTAAAAGAAAATTTGGCTATAGGCAGGCATGTGAGTTTAGAATCTTTGAGCTTTTTGTAAGTGCCTCATAAATTCTTTGTAGTATAGAAAGGAACATTTATATAGGTATATGTGTAGTGTAGAAAAATGTATCCCTTTAAATTTTCACACTTGTTTGGGCCCTCCCTACTAAAATTGGGCTTCTTTATGCTTTATTTTGTCCTATTTTACATCCACGCACCTTACTTAATACATCTTTTTGAGGATAATCCTGACACATATCAAAAGACTAATCATAATTTAATTTTTTTGGTTTGTATGGCCCATATTTAGTGATCTAGGATTCATACGCCACCTTGGGCATATGGGTCCCACCTAAGTTTTGGGGCCTAAACCTGAATTTGGCATAGAACTTAACAATTCTTGGAATTTGTGTCCTAAGATTAGCCTACTAGGACTCATACACCCATATTTCCATATGATTCCCTCTTAGCTTGGACCTATTTTAAATTTAATTCTTGGTGGGATTTTATTCTCCTAGATCTGATGTTAGCTTGTAGTGTTGTAATTTCAAGAAATTTGGCATAAATAAGTATAAATACAAGGTCATTTCTCATACTTTCTCCTAGAAAGTTTACAAGTCACCTAGAAACTTTCATGAGCAAGTGTGATATAAGAATTCAATAGAATTCAAGAGTGATTATCAAGTACTTTGGAGCATTATTCAAGTTTCAAGCATCATGTCAAAGTCATCATACATCATGTTTTTTTTTGAGCTAACATTTGTGATGTAGGTATCTCATGATTCAAGCAAGCATTCAAGTTAATATCTACAAAATACAATAAAGATTCAAGATCGACATTAATTCTAACCATTACATACAAGATTACAACTTTTGTTACAAGGGTTTGGTGAGTTGCAACATAGCATATTTCTTTATTCAACATTCCTCCATTCTATTTTTATTCATTTCAAGGTTTGATTACCAAAACAAGGTTTGACTAAGGAAAACCCCTATCCACTAACAAAACAACACTTTTCCCTCTCTTTGATGTGTAATTTTCATATCTAGATTGAAGATCCATTGAAGAGAAAAATTGGAGAACATTGTTAAGCTGTCATCGACCTTGCAAGATTATGAAAAGTCACCTATAGGTTGCAATTTAGTGTTTTAGAATCAGAGATTTGATAGGAGAAAATCTACATGAGAACACTAAAGGGTATCAAAGTTTCAAATCTATCCTAATACTAGAATTAAATCACCACTTGTGGCATATGAGTCCAGTATACCAAATTTCAAGCATTTTTTGTACATCCTAGTTTAGTAATTCTAGATTCCGGTTTTGACCCGAAACCCTAAACTAGGACTAAAGCACCCCTACTAGCTAATGATTTCCAATGTTCCTTAAAATTTATATTTTCAAGATTTCAGACCTTGTTTTGAGCCTCTTCAGCTTTCCAGGTGCACCTTTGTTTATCTCAAGTTTTCTATTCTAATTTGAGTTCATTTTCTAGATCATATCATTAGGTTTTGCATAAATATTATTTACATTTCTTGTCTTTCCAATCCTTCACTTGGTGGTGAACCCTATTTTATCTCTTAATCACACCCTAGGACACCTTACTATAGATCTCTTTCCCTCATTTCATCCCTTTATTGAGATGTCTAAGGTTTCCTTGAATGAAACTTGAAGGAAATTGGTGGTTCTATTTCCTAAAACACAAAACCAACCATTTTATAGGTTTCAATATGTAAGCCTAAATTTTACACAAAAGTAATTATGAAAAATGATATACTCCTCAATCAATAGGTCTTATGCTAGGTAGATGATTCATAAAGGTGCATTATCTATTAGATTTGATCTTCTTTTTGTTATTTCAAGATGAATGGTGTACCTACTAAAGGAGTTAATCAGGTTTATCTAATTTCCACTTTCATAAATATTGATGTGAGTGGGATTGATGTAATAAAATATGTTGATATATACATTGAAAGGGAGGTTATAAAGAAGAAAAAATTATGATGCATTTGTGTGAGGTTGAGAGAAAATCAACAAAGTATGTAACTCCACATAGAAAGGAGGATCCAAAGGCATTAGTTGAACAAGTACTAAAGGAAAAATAAGTTATTCTTGATTGGAAAAATTACCTAAATACTATATTTTCTCAAAGGTTGGTGGCACCAAAGCATGCAGGAATTTCCATCATCTCAATTTATCTTCTTTCTTTGAGATCATGCTTTGTATGAGAAGCGTTTTTGGATTTATTTTATTTTATTTTTTATTGCTGACATATTTTAAGATACATGTATTGTGAAGGTTGATTTTTGGAGACAACTAAGGGTTTTGGTGAAGATTTCAGTATGAATTTTTTCTAAGAGAGTTCACAAGACTATGACCAAGGATTACACCTTTACAAGGGTTGATAAGACAACTTGGAGGATGGTTGTCTAGTAATTACAGTCAAGGACCAAAGGGTTATACCTTTACGAGGGTCGAGGAGACAACTTGGAGGGTGGTTGTCCAATAACTATGGTATATTGTTTAGGATTTCATGTAGGAAGAACTCGGAAATTAGCTTGAAGATTTTGGAGGAGTTCCAGCTAATTCAGGATTTGTTTCTTCAGAAGGAAAATATTCTCAAGAATGTATACATATTTTGTAATCAATAAGTTTTGGTATGTAATCCTTAAAGGGGGTCCCTTGGTAAAGTGAAAAGAAATTTTAGGGGATGCTTTTGTAGGAACAATGTAATAAGGGGGTAATGTTTGGAATATTACACTACTAAAAAATTAGTTATACGTCTATGGTAGTCATGCAGTTGCATCTACATCTATGGTAGTTACCCATAACTCTCATTTATATTGTATATCTTCCTATAATGTTCGCATCACATTGAATTCAATCAATGTTTTACACTTGATCCTTCATATTTTCCAACATGGCTTTATCATAGAATATCCAAAGTAGTGTGAACGTGTTAAATATGATCTTATAAATGCTTACTAAATAGAAGAATATCATTAATTACACTAATAAAAAAATTCTAGATGAGCTATAAAAGTACAATTAATGAGCTACATAAATGTGGTAGGAACATTACTCAATTGAAAAGGAATCACTGAGAATTCATAAATCCCAGATTTAATTTTGAAAGTTATCATTTGGTAATTAATAGAAGCTATTCATACTTAATTATATTTGGGTATGTGCAAGATCATCATGGAAAAAATAGGCCCTTAAGTGGCAATGAAAATTCAGAAAATCAGAGTTAGGCAACTTAATGTAAAAAAATGAATAAGTTATCTATATTATTTCAAAAATATGTAAGAATAGAATATGTAGAAAATTGAATGAAGTTTCTAAACTACTAGGTTTATTTTTAAAAAAAATCTATTTGGTGAAAAATTGACATTTCAATGCAGTAGTACTTCAATCTCAGGGAAAAAATAAGAAGCAGGTGTCTGTTTGACCACCCTAACCACAATAAAATGATAATATTTTTTTATAAGATTTTAGATATATGTAGAAGACTCATGTCCCGATGTGATGCATATTTTTTTGTAATTTATTTCCAAGTAAATAATTAATTATGAATTTTTTATTACAACTTTTCAAAAATATAAAAACTCATATGTCTGACCACCTTAACTTGGTCAAAACTTCATGAAATTCATTTTTTTTTAATCCTATAGTATGCAAAGGATAGAATGTGACACATGTTTCAGATTCAAAAAATGTGATACTATTTGAAAGCTATAGATGTTTTTCAATCAGCCTATCAATCAGGACATTAGTCGTAATTCAAATAGAAAATGAATACTAATTATTTATTAAATTCAAAGTAAAGCATAATTTATATTGGTAGAAAGTTGAGAATCTCCTTTAAAAACCCTTTTGGTTTCATCAATTTTGGGTAAAATATAAGTCGTCGGCCACATGGGCCATCATATCACTTACATATCACCACTTTTTGGCCCATCATGATCCTGCACATACTTAAAAACCATACCCATTTTTAAGTGAGATCCATCTTTGTGAAATATTGAGCTCATTTAAGATGATCCAAAACGTCATTAATCCTTGACAAAGAGCATTCATTCATTATACTTATTATATTTAAATTTTTTAGTTAGTGACCATTTTCCATTCATCCTTCTCCTTTTTGGAATAATAAAGGTTGGAGAGCCACAAGAGAGGTGCTAGGTCATATCTTCCTTTAACATTATTATAATTTATTTATATACTTCCAATATTTGAGAGGCAATATGTTATTAAATTTGACAATAAAGACCTTGAAACCAAGTCTATAAAATGATTGATAGTTCTAAAAGGTGGTAAGCCTTTTGGCTCTTGAAAATAGCAAAGTACCTCTCCACTACACTTTTCATAGAATGAGGTGGAATCTTATCAAAATCAACCACTAATTTCAATAATTTTTAGAGATATAAACTAATGTAGTCAAAATTATTTCAAAGTAAAATTTTAATATCTAAGCTAGAATCTAGAAAAATTGCATGGATGGATGTGTAGTGCTAAATTTTATATATTGAATGACTATAAAATCTCTAAAATTAGATACTTTGGGCACAAGATATGACTTGTCACAAAAAATAATAAATATGGATAGCTAATAGATATATCAAACATTTGTAACAAATTTAGAAACAATACATATTACAACTATAAAGTTCTCAAAATCAACTTATAATTTTTTTAAAAATTGATATGTTGAAAAAAAATATGTCATCCAAAACAAAACGCGTCCATTAGGAAAATAAAATAGGGGCCAACATTATTCTAGAAGTGAGATGAGTGGCTGCACTAGCCTAGTGGTAGATCTAGGTAGTAGAAAATATATGCATCACTAGGTCACTTAGGAGCTCATCAAATGCAATGATACATAAGTGAGTGGAACTTGGTAGTGATGATGCTCCTTGTGCAGCTATAGGAATTGATCCCCTTCATGTTCAAGGGTACCCAAGTGCTTCAACCCCTCATAACTAGGAGTTGAAAAAAAATTGTGTAATTTTTTAAAAATTCTTGTAAATCCAAAATTTTACTTTAGAGAAACCCCGAATTCAGGAAATGGTGTAAACCATACCCATTGATGATACAAAGTGATACATGTGATGGAGTGTTCTATAGAATCATTTTATAATTCTACAACATTCATTTTCTAAGAAGTACAATTGTGTGCAATCATATAGATTGTAGGGATGTGTATGACTATATGAATCCATATGACTATATGAATTTAAGACTCATAATTTTTTGCAAGCCCTAATAAATGATCAATTTTTTTTACTCCAAACCATACCAAATTTGATATTAGTTTATAAGTTTGAAACCTCAAAAATAATCTTGTAGTAATGTAAAAAGTAAGCCTTTTTCCTTACTTGGTTTGATAATTGACATTAAAACTGAATTAATGATCTCTTGGAGTGGTGTTGTAATGTGTTGTACACATTCACACTATTCTAGGACCTCTATTTGACTAAAAAATGCCTTAATTGATCCTTTGCAAGCATTTTGTAAAGTGTTGTAACACACTTCCACTATTTTCTAGGATGTATTTGCTTAATTAAGCCTAATGGGCCCCTTTTTGAATAAAATGCACATAATGTGTACCTTGTTTAAGTGTTGTAAAGTGTTATAAGGAACTTTCACATTTATCTAGGTGGTCATCAATTAATTATGGGTAATTGGAGTAATTAACCCCCTTTTAATTCAAATTTAAGCCTTAATTATGATACCTCCTGAAGATCTATCCCAACACTCATAATTTAATTAATAAAATATTTCATTGGGAAAGGTTATGTCCTAGAAAATGGTGCAAGGACCCATTCACCCTAGGTGGTGAATGGGTCATCCCTTAACAAGACCCCCCTTTTTCATTTGATCTGCAATGGGTTTTTAGCCTTCTTTCAATCCCCTGGGGTTAGGTCTTGATAAACTGATCCAAGACCCATTCGCCCTAGGTGGTGAATGGGTCCTCCATTAATGAGACCCCATTTTTTGAGTTTCATTTTAGTGGGAATTTAATAATGTTTCTTTCCAGATTTGGTGTCAGCTTTAATTATTTTAATTTCAGGGTTAATCTCCTAATTTACTATATATAAGGGGTTATTTCACATTGTTTCTCCTAGAAAAATTATGTGTCTTCATGAGCTCAAGAGCAAGAGAATTACAATATAGAATTCATAAGGCATTTTAAGGCAGATTATCAAGGTTTTATTGCAGAAATTCAAGATCATATCATCATGGATCAAGGGTTTGATGCATGCATTCATGTTGTTGAGCTAAAGAAGTAGATGTAGCATTAAATATTTACTGGCAACCATTGTTCAAATCACATTCAAGGATCCAAGATCTACATTCTTCATGGCCACTACATGTTAGTGTAGTGCTGGAATAAAACTACAAACAAGACTTTTTAATCTAATAAAATCATACATAGTAATCTACATTAAACAAAAAAGAACAAGAAAAATTATGAACATGTATATTTTTAGAAAACATGTATAGTCTTAAGGCTGGAAATGACAATACTTGTTGAATTCTCACTTGGGTTTCCCCAACTACACTTATTCAAAGTAGATGACTAGAAGCTTGACCACACCGGCTCCCCCTTACATGACACACACTTCTCGGGTCAGCCAAGCTTCAATTCCCATGACTCTCCCATGGAAAAATTTTCATCTCTACTATGAACCATATGAACATGAGATGTCTTCAAAGATCCGACCTCTTGCACCAACAAATAGGGGTTTTTGGTTAATCTAATTTTTTTTGGCATAACTAGTATGGGAACCCATTTAGAAGGCCATGTGAGAGGCAATATCATCCTAGTCTGCAGATGTTACACTCTACAGGTTTTGACGCACCACAAGGGTACTGGGGGAATCAATTTCTAGTCTACAAGAGTTCATGTAATGTTGAGCTTTCCTCAACATTAAAATTTCTATATCGGTTGGGAGTAGCTTGGAAAAAAAACTCACCAAAGTAGACCCAAATTCTAGAGTTAGTAACTATTTTTCGTACACCCAGGATCACTTGAATGTGCAAGGTGAGAGGATACTTCTGTTACCAAAT
The DNA here is from genome assembly GCA_007115665.2 of Sequoiadendron giganteum. Taxonomy (NCBI): domain Eukaryota; kingdom Viridiplantae; phylum Streptophyta; class Pinopsida; order Cupressales; family Cupressaceae; genus Sequoiadendron; species Sequoiadendron giganteum. The sequence goes on along the minus strand of VCHN02000014.1, from coordinate 127,781,847 downwards.
CAAGATCTAATCTAACACAAACAAGCACAAAAGACACTAATTCTTTTCAAAACCCAAATGAAAATTATGTAATCTGCTCAAGCAATTTGTCTATTTTAAAATTTTATCTTTGACTTTGGTCCTACAAATGAATAGTTATTAGTTTTCACAAATTTCTTCGACAAAGGTTCTGCAAGACAAGTGATTAGTAGTTTGATTTCTTTCTTTGTCTTTGTCAATCATCCTGCAAAAGAGTTTGTATGATTGTATTCTATGAATCGTCCTACAAACACTATGTTAACTCCCCTAAAACACATGTTGCAAACTCAAAATTAGTTGTAAAAAAAAGCTAAGAAAATAAAAATGAAAACACGGAATTTCAAAAAACTTATTACCAGTCAAATGCATCGTAGAGAAGTGTAGATGCATCGCAGAATAGAAGATGCATCACGAAATTATATATGTGGCTCAGAATGTTAGTTGTGCCATTTCGTATTGCAAATGCATCTCGCCATACCTGTACCTGCAAATTTTAAAATTTCTATGGATTTCGAAGATGGTGTCTTCACATTGGGTTCATCAAATGTAATGCTGGAATAAAACTACAAAAAAGATTTGTTAATCTAATAAAATCATACATACTAATCTACATTAAACAACAAAAAACAAGAAAATATAAAATCATATAAACATATAAACAAGAATGATCTCACCGAATATCAGTATATTTCCTTGAATGACCTCAATCGCACTTCTCCATTTTGTCGTATTATAATAATTTCCCTCAAATTTGATCAAGTATGCAATTATGGCCTATTGACTATTGACTTAGCAGAATATCAAAGATTAAATAAAAGCTTCCTAAAAGTATATCAATTTCGGGAAGAGGAATAATGACAAAGGTCAGGCCAATTTATAGAAAATTGATTTTCGAATGATCGACTCAGATTCAAAAGATAGATCAATGATTGAGATTAATGAATGCCATGTGATAGAGATTCAATGTCACTAATAACGCGAGTGAAAAAGTCTGCATGATGGAGATTAAATTAAATAATAATTTAATCTGGTGTTGAGACTGTTCAAGAACTAAAAGAATAGAGATTATATATGAAAGATAAAGAAGAAACATTGTGTTCGAACACACAAATGAATGAACTAATTAAATAATGTTATTTAATTAATAATAGTTTGCACGTAGAAGAATAAGACTGATTGATTAAAGAAGAAGGTTTGTTTTTTAGGAATAACTCAGTAGATAACTGACTAATGAATAATTAGATAATTAGGTGATTATCTAATCACAAAGGAATATTTGAGGAATAATTTTTTTTATGAATTAAATGATTATTTATTTCAACCTTCAAAATTCAGAGATTAAATTAAATCAATAAATATTTATTTAATTGATTGTCGAAAAGGTTAAAGACTAATTAAATAATTCAAAATGAATATTTAATTATAGTCAGAAATATGATAAAGGGTAAATTAAATAATAATTTATTTAATTTAGAAAAGGGATTAACTAATTAGTGATGTAATTAAATAAATAACATTTATTTAATTAATCAAGATTGAATAAAGATAATAATGAATTAGTTAGATAATTAAAGTTATTTAATTAATAGAGGATAAGTGACTTTAGAAAATGCTTAAATAATTAACATTATTTAATCATGACCATGAACATTAGAAAGTGTGTCAAAAATGGTGTCGTGGGCCTAGACCAATTTTCAGTGTCTACAATTAGATTGCAGATTGTTTCACAAGACATCATCCAAGGTGATACCGCTTACATATTTCATATTTTATGCAACATTTCATCATTTGGTTTAATTACCTACAAGGGGTTTGACTGAGGAAAATCCCCATTCACTAACAAACAACAATTTTTTCCTCCATTGAGTGTGTGATTCATATTTATAGGTTGAAAATCAAGTGGAGCAAGTTTGGAACAAAATTGTCAAAGTTGTCAAAATTGTAAAGTTCCAAAAGTTATCATTCAAAGTGAAAAATCAAGGAATCAAAGATACAAAATTACATACAGACTTCCAGAACTTGATAACAAGGAATTTGAGAGTGTAGACATCAAGGAATGAGACCCTGATCTCAATTTTAGAAACCCTAATAGGGACACATTCACCACTGAAGGCGAATGAGTCCTTTCTGGCTCAAAAACAACAACTTTCTGACTAGGTACACAACTTTTTATGCTCTAAAAACATCCCCCATAGTTGCTATAATAGTTAGGTAGCATTTTTAATTGTTATTTTCATCTTTTGTCCCTTGTAATCACATCTAATTAATGATTTAGTGGAAAAGGGAAAAGAGTGTTAGTGATTGATTCATTGACCTCCCCCCTTTCCTCAATTAATCATTTTGGTGAACTTGACATATTGAACATTGCAATTTTCTTATTTTTGGATAATCAAATTGCATCTTAAGTTAGATCTTGCATTCATTTGAATTGAGTTAAGATCTCATTTATGGTTACTTGTATTGCATTGAAATCTTGCATATCATATAGGGTTTAAATTTACATTGCTTTGCACTTCTTAAATATGAAAAATACAAAATAAAATAATTCATTTTGCATATCATTTAGATCTCATACAATTCATTTGAAAATAAAAACAAAATTGCATTTCATCTTTTTATTGCACATTTAAATTTGCATTTCTACAAAATCTGAAGCTGAAAGTCACTATCTCATACTTGAAACTAAAATATATAACTAAAAACTTGAAAATAATTAAAAAATAGTTAAAAAATACCTAACCAAGACCCATTCGCCTTTACTGGAAAATAAGTCCCTCATTAGGTTTGATTTGAACCTTTTGAAAACTGAAAAAGCATCAAAATTTACTTTGAAATCCACAAAAACATCTCAGAAACATCTAACCAGGACCCATTCGCCCTTATTGGCGAATGAGACCCTATTAGCTACTTCTCTGCATTTTTTAGGACATTAATATCTCAATTTCTAGCTTTTGTTTGGTGTTGTTACCTTTCTATTTCAATTTCCTAATTTGTTGTTTCATTGAAATTTCATTGCATTTAGCTTAAATTTCTTCATTTTAGTGCATTGTTAAAAGTTCAAAATTGCATCAAAACATTTCATTTTCAGCTTATTGTATTGTGTAATCAGTAAATTCCATTGCTTTAAATCTAAAAATTGCATTTAATTCTAGGTTATTGCATGTTCCCTTTACCATTCTAGGGTTTGCACACTAGGTTTGTAAAACTTGCATGAGCTTTACAACTTGGTGTCCTATTCACAATACTATTATAATATGTAGTTCGAGGCTCATGTCATCCCATGATATCTCACTTTTCATGGATCTTGGGCTTCATAACTCTCTTTATGATAGTGTTGATTATCAACCCTCCATGGCTCATAGTTTGTATTCACTTCATTTCTGATGGCTTCACCTCCTACAATCAATGTGCATGATGTCATTGACAAGCTAGATGAACAACTAGAAAACTTACAAGCCCATATCCTTAGTGAATGCATAGACATTAGCTTGGATCTCATTATACAAAATATAAGGAAAGTGCTTAAAACTCAAAATGAAACACAAATCCTCTATAGCCTTAGTTGCTTCATTCATGAATACTTGAACAAACAAGACACCAATAACATCCAAACCAAAAATAATATTGCTAATAATAATGATGACATGTATTATGATATGGAATCACATCTTGTTGACCATGTGATAGCATTTATCAAAGCTAGACCTTGTAAGGGTTCGACTAGACAACCTGTTGACATTGATTTCTCCAAAAATGACATACCCAAATGTGCACCTAATGGTCCTCTTTACATAGCTGGCTGAATCAATAATAATCCCACTAATGGGATATTTATTGATCCCATATGTTGAGATAATCTGATCATAGAATAATTCTTATATGTGCATGAGATATATCAAGAAAAATATGATAACCTAAAAGCATGGATCTAGATGCATAATGGATTTTCTTGCCCTATGATAGGCTTGATAGATCTTCCTTTAAAGGTGGGACCGAAAACATAAATAGTCTCATTCTACATCATCCCAAAATTGGACCAATTTCGTGTGAAGCTAGGCTATCCATGGCTTCACTCCATGAATATCATTCCTTCGGTTGTGCATAAATGTCTAAAGTTTCCATTTGGTGATGAAATCTTCACTGTGCATCATAGTGGATTTAATCCTGCCTTAGCAAAAGGGAATTTTTTATTATATTACTTTTGGCCCATGCCTATGGAACCTATCAAGCCTCATGAAGATTTCTTTTTCAAATTATATAAAAAATTCAAGGAAAAGAAAATAGAGGAACTATCCCTTCAAAACATGCCTCAACCTATTACCAAACCAACCATCCTTGATGAGACAATGATTGAATCAAAAAAAAATCTGAACATACAAGAACAATCTATAGAACAAACTCCTACAATTTCCTACAAGAGACAATGAAATAATACAAGCAATCCTGTTGTCCCTCCTAGAGTGAAATTTTTTTACAAAGTCAAAGAGAAAGTGGTTGAGCAACCTCTTGTTGTTTCTTCTATTCCTCCCAAGGAAGATAAGGAATCTATGATTCACAAATCTGCTCTTGCACAATTTTTTTTTTTGACAATAAAATGAAAAGAAATCGAAATGCTAGAGAGCATAGATGTAGATGTCATGCTATTTCTCATAGATTGCAAACTCATGAAAACAATAATAACATGGAAAATCAAAATCCAAACCTACCCGAAGCAATGCATGATGACTCTCAACCCTCACCACAACATAAAAAAGAACATTGCATGAACATTCTTATTTGACCTCCTACTGTGATTAATTTAGACGATGACATTCACATAGAAAAAATTGATGAATAGGTGCATGATGAGTTGAATACATTGTTATCTTCTTCTATGACCTTAGATGATAAATCTCCTAATAAGATTTTTGAAGTTGGTGTTGTCCTATTTTGGCACTTGATGCTATCCCTTTGGCTATTTTCCCACCTTCTAGTTATACTGACCAAGATTGGGAGGCAAATGACCCACTTAAGGTTGACTCACCTATGCCTGACTAGCCTTTTTCTTTTCCATTTTTCTTTATGTGATTGCATGTTTGTAATGTGATCCCCTGTGACGTTTCATTTGATGTCTCTCTCTTTTTGTGTATTCCTCTATATGTATCTCCATTCTTCTCTATGTCATAAGATTTTTTCATTTGTCTTGTGTTTTCTTTTTGGGGATGACACAAGGCATCAAGAAATTTAGGTCTCTTCCATATTGACCCAAAAGATTTTCTTTTATCTTTTTCATTTGTCTTGTGTTTTCCTTTTGGGGATGATGCAAGGCGTCGAGACATTTAGGTCTCTTCCATGTTGACCCAAAAGGATTTTTCCTTGTTTTTGCTGTCTTTTTGTCATTCTTCTAGTTCTATTAGTATTTGGGGAATTGATGACAGTTACATGCTCTATGACAACATTGTAGCACATACATACTAACCCCAAATCTATAGATCCCTTATGTATTTGTGGGGGCAACCCTTTCTTCCTATTTCATAACACAACTTATTTTGCAAACATATGACTTGGAATAGGGTTTTCTGAGGAAAGATCTCATGTCTTAGGACAAACACATTGGATACTTTAAAGAAATTGCTCATAGTGATGGTGTAGCAACTGCTTTAAAGTGGGGGAATACATAGATTATATATTTTTACAAATTTCATGGCGTGATTTTTATTTTTTCTTGTGATGTGTCCTCTTCTTGGTGGTGTCATTGGGTTTGATGTTGTCCAAAAGTGTATGATCTGACATGGCATGATGCGAACAAGGCATCTCATGGGTGACGATCTGACACTTTTGACATATCATCTCTTGGATACATTAGTAACAATGCTCCCTAAGAGGAAGACCGTTCCACCAACAAAGAAAATCCCCTTTAATAGATTTTTTACATGACATTCAAAAGAATTCACATTGTGGTGCCTTATTAAAGTTACCAGGAGGATAAATTTGGTATGGTTAGTATGATGGGAAGCTAATACATTGGCATGAATTTCTCATTATATGGTGGGAAGATGATAAATTGGCATGAATTTCTCACTATACCACTTTGTTGGGACAACTCACCTAGTGGATAGACTAAAGTTCCACTACCCCAGAGTGAGCAACATATGTTATGGAAAAACAACCCCATTCTGCATCATGTTGGAATGGTTGTGCTTGATCCTTTGTTTTTGTTTATTTTTCTTGGCCTTTGATAGGGTATGATCATGTATCTTTATTATTGTTGCATACTTATGTGTCTTGGATGTCTACTTCAATGTGAGTTTGACATGGGTTCATCCTCTCACTAAAGTGGGGGCAAAATGTAGTAATACAAATAGTAAGCCTTTTACATTACTTGGTTTGATAATTGACATTAAATCAAAATTAATGATGTCTTGGAGTGGTTTTGTAATGTTTTGTACACATTCACACTATTCTAGGACCTTTATTTGACTAAAACATGCCTTAATTGATCCTTTGCAGGGGTGTTGTAAAGTGTTGTAACACACTTTCACACTTTTTTAGGATGTATTTGCTTAATTAAGCCTAATGGGCCCCTTTCTAAATAAAATGTACATAATGTGTACCTTATTTAAGTGTTGTACAATGATAAGGCACTTTCACATTTATCTAGGTGGTCATTAATTAATTGTGGATAATTGAAGTAATTAAGCCCCTTTTAATTCAAATTTAAGCCTTAATTATGACACCTCCCAAAGATCTATCCCAACAGTCATAATTTAATTAATAAAATATTTCATTGGGCAAGGTTAGGTCCTAGAAAATGGTTCCAAGACCCATTTTCCCTAGGTGGTGAATGGGTCCTCCCTTAACATGAGCCCCCTTTTTTAGTTGATCTGGAATGGGCTTTTAGCCTTCTTTCAATCCCATAGGGTTAGGTCCTAGTAAATTGAGCCATGACCTATTCAACCTAAGTGGCGAATGGGTCCTCCTTTAATGAGACCCTTTTTTGAATTTCATTCTGGCGGGAATTTAATAATGTTTCTTTCCAGATCTATTGTTAGCTTTAATTATTTGAATTTTGAGGCTAATGTCCTAATTTAGTATAAATAAGGGGTTAATTCACATTATTTCTCTTGGAAAACTTATGTGACTTCATGAGATCAAGATAAATAGCATTATAAGAGAATTCATAAGGCATTTCAAGGTAGATTATAAAGGTTTTATTGCAGCAATTCAGGATCATATCATCATGTCAAGGTTTGATGCATGCATTCATGTCGTTGAGCTAAATAAGTGGATGTAGCATTGAATATTTAATTGCAACCATTGTTCAAATCACATTCAAGGATCCAAGATATACATTATTCATGTCCACTACATGTTAGATTATAGATTTGTTTCACAAGAGATCATCCAAGGTGATATCATTTACATATTTCATATTTTATGCATCATTTCATTCATTTCATCATTTGGTTTAATTACCTAAAAGGGGTTTGACTAAGGAAAAACCCCATTCACTAATAAGCAACAAGTTTCCCCTCCCTTGAGTGTGTGATTGCATATTTACAAGTTGAAGATCAAGTGGAGCAAGTTTGGATCAAAATTGTCAAAATTGTCAAAGTTGCAAAGTTGCAAAAGTTGTCATTCAAAGTGAAAAATCAAGGAATCAAAGCTACAAAATTTCATATAGATTTCCAAAAATTGAAAAAGAGAATTTGAGAGTGTAGAAATCAAGGAAAAGGACCCTAATCTCAGTTTCAGAAACCCTAGAAGGGACCCATTTTCCACTGAAGGCGAATGAGTTTTTTGTGGCTCAAAGCCATCAACGTTTTGACCAGGTACACAACTTTTTATGCTCTAAAAAATTCCCCCATAGTTTCTATAATAGTTAGGTATCATTTTTTATTGTTATTTTCATCTTTTGACCCTCATAATCGCATCTAATTATTGAATTAGTGGAAAAGGGAAACAAGTGTTAGTAATTGATTCATTGACCTCCCCCTTTTCCGTAATTAATCAAGTCGCTCCTATGTTTAGGGGATAGAACGACCAATATTCTACAAGTTTCACTCAAGGAAACATAAGAGATCTCAATTCAAGGATGGGAATGAGGGAAATAGATCTGCAATAAGGTGTCCTAGGGAGTGATTAAAGACTAAAATGGGTTCACCGCCAAGCTACGGCTTGGAAAGACAAGAAATGTTAATGATATGCAGAAAATAAGTAAATGTCCTAAAAATGAACTCAAATAAAAATAGTAAACTAAGAAAGTATGGAGGCGCACCTAGAAAATTGTATATGCTCGGGACAAGGTCTGAAATCTTGAAAATATAGTTTTTAAAGCATAGTGGGACTCATATTCTAGGTTGGGTGATTTAGATCCAGATTAAGGTTTCTAGGAAGAAACTAGAATTTTATAGTGACAAACCTGAAACGTTTGAAATCCAATAAAGTGTTATACTAGGAATCATACACCAAAATTTGCGTATCAGTCTCATTCTAATTTTTCAAAAAATTAAGACCTGAATATATTCTCTTATCTGTACTCTTCCTTCCCAACTGTACTACCAGAAATTAAGACCTGAATCTATTTTCTAACAATCCAACATTTATTTCGAGGTGATTAAATGTTGGGTTGTTAGAAAATTGAATAATTTTATTGATTTTATCAGTATTTCAACGAATTTAAGCCTTCAGACCCAAAGTAAAAGGGTCTAAGGGGCCTATTAATGATGATTTAAAGGGTCATGAATGTAGGGGTACTAAAATAGGTCCAAATTAAGTTTGAAATTGTACCATCTCTAAGAAGGGTGTACAATTTTATACACTACATTTATCCCCCACATTAGCATCCATATGACTCTACTTGCATATGCAAGCTAAAGGAATTAAAAAATAACTTCATTTCATAAAAGGATACTCATATGGATTCATTTAAAAGCATGGGAGAATGAATCCCGCACTATAGCTATCTACAAAATCATAATGTTAGAAACTGCATCTTGCAAAACCAATTCATTAGTCATTCAAAAAAATCCTCTTATCTAACTTTCTTTACAAAATTAGATTTGAGGGTAGTTGTATGCCCCTCCTTGATTTTACTTGCATTACAGCGGTGCAATGAAGGTAGTAGTCTAACTGCATCAAATTGCATAAGTCATATTATAGGGTATTTTCAAGTACCATACCATATAGTGATAGACACTTTATGAGAAGGGGAGTCGAATCACTAATCCAATGCAATGAATGACAAAAAATGAAGCTCTTTAGCCCCTGGTATCCTAGTTTGAATGAAAAAGAACTTTCTAACCCTAATATGCAAATGACCTAATTTGAACACAAATAAGAGTAAAAAGTGAAGTAACTTCTAATTATTTTTTCTTTTACCTTCTTATAGCTTGATTTTTGTGGAGAGTGAGTGATAATGTCAAGTGTTTGAGCATACAGGTATGTGCAAGATCATGATGGGCCAAAAAGTGGTGATATGTAAGTGATATGATGGCCCATGTGGATGACGCCTTTTTTTTACCCAAAATTGATGAAATGAAAAGGTTTTCTAAAGGAGATTCTCAGATTTCCACTAATATAAATTATGCTTTACTTTGAATTTAATAAATAATTATTATTCATTTTCTATTTGAATTACGACTAAAGTATTGATTGATAGGTTGATTGAAATACATCTATAGCTTTCAAATGGTATCACATTTTTTGAATCCAAAACATGTATCACATTATATGCTTCACATAATATAGGATTAAAGGGTAAGTGCATGAAGATGGGAAGCAATTTTGTGACCATTTTTAAAAAAATATTTGAAAACTCATAACACGAATTTCATTTTCATTTTTTACTAGTTTTTTTTGTTGCCCACAGCCAAAAACCTTAGAATTTTGTGCTCACGTTCTAGGAGGTGCTTTTGTGCAAAAATATTAATCAACAATTGTTGATTCATCACTAGGATGTCATCATGTCAATGAGGAGGTGAAAGAGGTAAGGATTGTTAGTTTTAGGTTGTATTTGATATTTATTTTTTGAAATTGTAGGAGATGTTAATCAACATGGAAACCCTCCTCAAAATCCATAGCAAGAACAAAATCCTCAACCACAACAACAACCTCCTCCACCAATCCCTCAATACCCTCCTAACACTCAACAAAATTTAATGGGTGAAATTGAGAACAATAGAAAACAAATTGAGCATTTAATCAGGAGGTTGAACAATCCAAATGGTTCAACTGCGGAAGGAATGACAAGTTGAAAATTCTTTGCAAGATATGTAAAAAAATGTATATTCAATCAACAAACAATTATTTGGTTGGCAAGATAGGAGGTGGGCGGCTAGGGCTTTTTATCAAGATAAATTATCATATAAAGATGTAAAAGATTAAAAAATTAAAAAATTAGATTTGTGTTTATTATTCACTGACCCACAGTCAAATGGAAATATCTCCCTCAATGCGAAGAGTTTTCCTATTCACTGGTGCAACCACCAAGAGATTAAAAAATATTTTTGGGATAGGTGGTACATGGTTTTTGATAAACCACCATGCAACAATTGTGAAGTCCCGCAATATTTCCTTAGGAAACTATACGCTGAGTTCATCTTGAGTAAAATCCTAAATTATTCTAATATGAGGGACTTCCAAGGGAGAGGTGAGGGGTCGGCACAAGATAGAATCGATGCATAGCTGGATCCTAGATGACAAGCGAGATGAACTCTTGCTAGGCCACCTCATGAGCACATCGTCATCCCTTCCATCATGAAGGAGAGTGTCGGTGTAGAGACTCTATAGGCCATCAACTCTTTGATGCAAAGTGTCACCTAGCATGTTATCCCTCTTGTACAACACCATCTAGGGAAGTCTTCGACAGGTGGGATTCGATCCCATGTGTGTCAATCTTGCGTGGTGACTTGTTCATATGACCCCACCGACACTCAGAAGGCTACTGCACAAGATCCGTCTGTAGCTATGGAGATGGAGAGGGAAGCTGACATTTTTCATGATGTGTATGGCATTAATAGTCAGGTAAAAGTTAGCATGTTCACTGAATTTAAGTTATTAAATTTTGATTTTGAAATGCGAGATTAACTAATTTAGTTTTATGATTTTAATAAACTTGCAGGGTCACAATGTTGATACTGGATACACTAGCCCTACACCTACTTATTTTTGTAGTACACCTATCAGTGAGGTATGTAACTAGTAAGAAATTATAAATTTATTACATGTTAATAGCATTGTCTTACAAATGGTATTTTAATATGTGATTTTGGATGTTGAATAGGCTAATATTAGAGGTTTTGAGGGAACACCTCCCAGTGCCAGTGGATTTAGTCAAACCTTCATGTAGGTAATAGAACAAAGAGTTTAACTAATGAAATATACTTAATATATTTGTGTAGTTTATATTCATATCGTTGATTACGTTGCAATGCACATCATTCAAACTCAAAGAATTACTTCACATTCCATAACTAATAACTAGATGTTGATAGATGACAAAATTTCAACTACAATATAGGTGTTTAGAAAGTCAACATAAGTAGTGATGCAATTAATTCACATAGCATAAGTAATAAGTCTAGGAGAAGCTTCCAATTGCATTTTCTTGTGATGGCATTCCATGAGACCACATTTTACTAATGCATATTTTCAAACAATTCACTGCCTTGTCTATGCTCCGAACTAGGAACCCATTATGGCCTTCTCTCACAAATCTAAAACTCACAACTCTTTTGGAGAAACTATCTCAAATCTGGATTTTAACGCTGAATTAGGCCACAATTAGGCCTCTTTTTCAAAGAGAAACCTCTCCAAACACAAAACCAACACTTGAAACCTCCATAAAATCAAAATACAGCCAAGAAAACCTTAGATTATTCAACTTTCAACTCTCCTCTCACTCATTTAGACCCCTTTTCATAAAACCCTCACTTCCTTGCAATCAATTAGGGCTTATTTAAAATATTATGCCCTGACCTCTCAAAATATTATAATCATTTCAATCAGGCTTATTTATTCTTGTAATGCTCATTCCATCCTCAAATAGTGCTTCCCCAAAGATCTACATACACTTCATTACAAAGTCACTATTTTTCACTAGTTTACACCCTCTTTCACCTAGGGTTTCTCACTTATTCAGTTCTCTGACCACTTACAACCTCTCAGATCTTCTAAACACCCTCCAATTCACCTGCTCTCATAGTTTTTAGGGGATTTTATCCACTTCTAAACTCCTTGTCCTCTTTTCACTCACTCTAGCCTTGTTTAAAAGGCACCAAAATTGGTTTTTCACTAGGGCAGTGATGAGAACTCACACAAAAACTTCACCAAACCAATTCCTTACCTTCTAAACCTACTCCTACTCTAGACCAGTCCATTACACCAAGAAACAGTTGCTACAGAAAGGCGGAATGGACTTTTTAGTTCATTTGAGCAATCAAACCCTTAGCCCCTATTTTCTGACCGCCTAGAGAAATCAGGCCACCAAAAGCTTGAAACTCAATATCAAATGCTCAAATTATTTTTAAATTGATGCCAACACCTAAATCCTTCAATTCACACACATTAAAGATGCACTACCACCTGCATGGAACTATACATTGGCAGTTGATGGAGGAAAACATAAAAAATAGTAGTAGAACAGTGATATTTTATTAGTTTTCTCCTTCAAAATGCTTCAAAAACAGCTAACAATGATGAATCACATATTTTAAACACTTTCCCAATCAATTCAACTTCCTAAGCACCTAATATTGCTTCTACAACTACCTTGACTCTTTATATTCCTTCACTTGGCACCATTTTACATTTTTGCAACATTGATTGACAACTTTTGGTAAGATTCCCCAACTTTACAATTTATGCCTAAAATGAATACCAAAGACCATTACAAACTCAAAAATGGCTATTTAATCCTTATTACATCATGAAAATACCTATACAACCTCAAAATCCTAAATTTTCCTCATGGAGACATGCTCTTGTAAAGGTGCACCTGCACCACTGTTTCAAATAGTTCACCACCTTTTCTATGCTACCACATTTTCCATACATGTCTGTACCAAAGCATTTTATCAAACAATTCATTTCCTCACTGCTATGGCCAAAATCTTAAAAAGGGTGCTTTCCAACAAACTATGGATGCTTGGAAAAAATATATCAAAGCATAATAGTAAGCAATAGCATAAACAAGGCAATTAGTAGGTTGAATAAATGCCTTGAATAAATGTAGTCTCATGGTGATGGAATGATTCCATCACCATGAGACCAAATTTCTTTGAGGCATTTCTTCAAATAGCTCACCACCTTTTCTATGATACAACATTTTCCATACATGTGTACCAAAGAATTTTATCAAACTACTCACTTCCTTGCTGCTATGGCTACAAGCCTAAAATAGGTGCTTTCCAAAAGACTATGGATGCTTAGAAAAATCTCTATCAAAGCATAATAGTAAGAAATAATACCATAGAGAAGGCAATGAATTGTCTGAAAAAATTCCTAAAAGAAATGCAATCTTATGGTGATGGAATGTCATGACATGCATTTATTTGTAATGGCATTCCATCACCAGGAGACCCCATTTCTTTGAGGAATTTTTTCAAATAGTTCATTGCATTCTCTATGCCACCATAGTTATCGTACATGTCTACTAAATCATTTTATCAAATGGTTCGCAGACTTGCTGCTACGGGTAAAAGCCTAAAAACACGTTCTTTCAAACAAGATATGGATAGGCAAAATAGTAAGCATGATAGTCAGAAATATATAGTTTAATAAGTACTCAAAATTTTCTTTATTATCTCATAATTTATAAGTCATGACGTGGATCACTATTGTAGGTTTTGTGATTGAATAATTTTTTGTTTTATTTTTAGCCGTTGCACGCGGAGACACCTATGAATGTGACAAGGGCAATGGAGATCGATGTTTCATCTGCTATAGAATCCTCGATGGATCTAATAGGAGAGGTATGAGGCAAATTACTAAATTTCAATTTACATTCATTGTTATATATGTTAGTTCTAATGAAAAATTAAACCATTATTGATTCCTGGTTTAATTTCTATTTGGATGGTTTATACATGGCTTGAGCACACCTCAGCCTGGGTGTGTGGATATTTCCCTCGAGGAGAGTGATCATCAGATGGAAGTAAGTGATTATTTTGATAAATATATATTCTTTTATAAAGTAATTTCTATATAAATTAATGTCTTTACTTCTTATTGTAACAGATAAAACTTCATGAAGAAATAAACACTAGGAGGAGTACTCCTCGACCGCGGCATAAATGAGTGACAGAGATATCACCATCCAATCGATAAGCAAAGGGAAAGAGTTTATTTCGAGGGGATGGAGAGTGAGGACTTTTGATTCTAGAGTCCTTTGTTGTATGCCTACATGGCATTTTTGTGCATATTTTGTATTAGATGTATTTGACATTGTATGCCTATATGGCATTCTCATAAGCCTATATGGCTATTTTGTACCTATATTTCATACTTATATCGACATATATTGATGTATGCCTATATGGCTATTTGGTTAATACAAATATTTTTTATCGATGGTGTCCATATTTTCATTCTAAATTCATGGTTGAATAGATATGAGTTATGTGTATTCAAGTATATAATTTACAACTTACGTGTATACTTTGTGACTTACTTATTTTCATGTGTATACCTTGTATCCATGCATATACTTTGTATTAATTTGTGTATACTATGTATTCGTGTGTATACTTCAAGGCTTATATGTGTTTTTGAGTACTTGTTCTTCCCTTTTTCACATGTACATGCTTGAATTATTCATGTGTATACTTATTAATTGGTTATCCCTAGCATTGATCATTGTTGTTCTTCATGGTTTGTCTTGAATATTAATTGATTGATGCTAAAAAAATTTATGTAAAAGAAAAAAAACATTTTCAATTGGTATTGCATGAAATTATTCATAAAAAGATTTCAAAAAGTATCCTTGATATTACAAAAATATGTGTTTATACACTTCAATTGTGTAGTCACCCTTTCGTTCTTTCAAAGAAAATCTGCCTACACCACTATTACACTACACAGGTAGACCAGATTTTGTATTGTGGAGCTATATTAAACTAACACTCTTAAGACCAATGTAACAATGATACAAAAAAAAATTTGAGACTGCAAGAAGACATCAAAATGGCTAGTTTACTATACAAATTCTTATGATTTCTGAAGAATTTTGATAACTCTACTCAGTTGGCTTCTTTATTCAAAATCATACAAATTGAACCCTAGCATCAATAGACTATGTATATCAAGCTACCAAAATTCAAGTTTCAATGATGAATATTTATCATGCATGTTTTAAATGAAATTCAAGTTTATGGTGGTTTTGTTGTTTATATGATGTTATGTGATATTCTAATCCTAATTCATGCTTCTAGGCTGCATATATATATATATATATATATATATATATTTACATGTTTTTTGTACTAACGAACCCAAAATGAACTGAACCCCCCTCCAATTTTTTTTGGCCAAAACCCCGAACCCAAACCTGAACCTCTTCCAACACTCTTCATTCTACCTACACAAACTTAATAGACCAGCAAATTATGTTGCCCCCTGACTTTACCCACTTTTACTCCCTCAAACCTCTATTTTTCATTGAAAACCCCTCTTTTCCCAACTAGGGCATCATGCCATAACATACTTTTAACCTCACTTGTGCTTACATAACTTTTTAACACATCAAACTCCACAATCTCACTCTATTTCCAAACTATTCTAACTTATTCTCAAGAAATTTCTTTTTTTCACCTCTTCTAGCCTTGGTTTTTAGGCCTAAATTCAGAATTTTCAATAGGGGAAACGTTAGTAATCTATTCCAATACCTTTACCAATGCTATTTTCTTATACCTACTCCCTATCCTACTTACATCAAGCCCATTCCACTGAGACACAACATGAATAATAGGTGGAATGGCCTATTTCAACTTATTACACTCAAACCCTTGTATGAGCAAGTTCAGACCTATCCAAAAATCTACTTCTAAGTTGCTTGGAACTTAAGAGAATTCCACAAGAATGGAATATAATCAAAGCTAAAACCATTCTATAATAGATTCAAATAATCTTAGAGAAAACTTCTATTGTCCCATACACAAGCTAGAAATGAAGAAAATGCATAGAAATAAACAAAGAAACAAAGATGTTTGATTGATATTCTCCTTCAAACTCTTCAACAACCACTAAATTCAAGTTTCCCATGATCATACACTTTTTGTGTGGAAGACCCGGACTTCTCAATTGTCATGTGTATGTTTCTCTTTTCGATTGTTTTCCATGCCATCATAAGGGATCAAGTCGGTTGAACGTAGCTCATAGAAATTCTGTGTGTTTGGGTGAAAAAGAGGATCATTCCTAGCATAAAAATACCTATTGGGATGCATTGGAACAATTTATTTGGTCACACAAATTGCAAAATGAAAGTTGCACCACTTTACAACTTTACACTCCTTGCATTTGACACTTTTTCCATCAAGTGAAAATTGAACACCACATAAAATGACTCTGAAATAACAAAAAATGAGAGAGGTTATTGTACAGGGTCCCAACTTGATCCCATAGGCTCACATGGAGATTTTGTAAGTGTCACAATTTCCAAATAATATCCCTTCAAAGATTGCTTCTCTTTTGCACTTTGGACCCTTTAGGGATCAATTGGGTTGAATGTAGCTCATAGCGATCTATGTGTTTGGGTGTGAAAGAGAACCATGTATAGTGTAAATGTACCCATTTAGATGTGTTGGAATAGTCTATTTGGTCACACGAGTTCTAGAATGAAAGTTGCACCACTTTGCAACTTTCAGCTACTTGCATTTGATAACGTTTTTCCCAAATGAAAATTCGCCACCATGGGAAAATGCCTCCAAGATAGCAAGAACCGAGAGAGGTTATTTTAGAGGGGTCCAACATGATCCCATAGGGTTTGATGATAATTTTCTAAGCATCACGATATCCGAGTAACAACATGATTAAGTTTACAATCATTTTTCACTTTGGACCCTTAAGGGATCAATCTGGTTGAACGTAGCTCAAAGTGATTCAACATGTTTGGGTGCAAAAAAGGACCATACCTAGCATAAACATACCTATTTGGACATGTTGGAATAGTCTATTTGGTCACACGAGCTGCAGAACAAAAGTTGCACCACTTTGCAACTTTCAACTACTTGCATTTGACAACTTTTTCCCCAAGTGAAAACTCGTCACCATGGAAAAATGCCTCTAAAAAAGAAAAAAATGAGAGAGGTTATTGTAGAGGGGCCCAATGCAATCTCATAGGATTAGATGATATTTTTTTAAGCATCATGGTATCCAAGTAACAACTTGCTAAAGTTTACAAACATTTTGCACTTTGGACCCTTAATGGATCGATCCAGTAGAGCATAGCTCTGAGCGATTCCACATGTTTGAATGTGAAAGAGGACTATGCCTAGCATAA
Source organism: Sequoiadendron giganteum (assembly GCA_007115665.2). Taxonomy (NCBI): domain Eukaryota; kingdom Viridiplantae; phylum Streptophyta; class Pinopsida; order Cupressales; family Cupressaceae; genus Sequoiadendron; species Sequoiadendron giganteum. The sequence goes on along the minus strand of VCHN02000014.1, from coordinate 127,764,353 downwards.
ACATACATATTCAGATGCATTGGAAGATTCTGTTTGGTCACACGTGCTGCATAATGAAATTTGCTTCATTTTGCAACTTTCAAGTAGTTGCATTTGATAACTTTTTCCCCAAGTGAGAGCTCGCCACCATGGGAAAATGACTACTAGATAGAAAAACCTAAGAGAGGTTATTGTAGAGGGGCCCAAAATGATCCCATTGGATTAGATGAGAATTTTTTAAGCATCACGGTATTTGAGTAGCAACATGCTGAAGTTTACAACCATTTTGCACTTTGGACCCTTAAGGGATCGATCCAGTTGAACCTAGCTCAAAGTGATTCTGCATGTTTGGATGTGAAAGAGGACCATGCCTAGCGTAAACATACCTATTTTTATGCATTACAATAGTCTATTTGGTGACATGAGCTGTAGAATGAAAGTTACACAACTTTGTAACTTTCAACTACTTGCATTTTACAACTTTTTCCCCAAGTGAAAACTCGCCACCATGGAAAAATTCCTCTGAGATAGAAAAAATTGAGAGAGGTTATTGTAGAGGGGTCCAATTTGATCTAATAAGACTAGACAATAATTTTCTAAGAATCATGATATCCAAGTAACAACATGCTCAAGTTTACAATCATTTTGCACTTTGAACCCTTAAGGGATCGATCCGGTTGAACATAGCTCTAAGCGATTCCGCATGTTTGGGTATGAAAGAGGACCATTCCTAGCATAAATATACCTATTAGAATGTGTTGGAACAATCTGTTTTGTCACACAAGCTGCATAATGAAAGTTGCTCCACTTTGCAACTTTTAACTACTTGCATTTGACAACTTTTTCCCCAAGTGAAAACTTGCCACCATAGGAAAATGCCTCTGAGATAGAAAAAACTGAGAGATGTTATTGTAGAGGGGCCCAACATAGTCCCATAGGATTAGACAAGAATTTTATAAGCATCATGATATTCGAGTAACAACATGCTGAAGTTTATAACCATTTTGCACTTTGGACCCTTAAGAGATCGATTCGGTTGAATGTAGCTCAAAGCGATTCCACGTGTTTTGGTGTGAAAGAGGATCATTCCTAGCTTAAAATTACCTATTTAGATGTGTTGGAACATTTTGTTTCATCACACGAGCTACAAAACGAAAGTTGCATCACTTTGCAACTCTGCGTTGCTTCTATTTGACACTTTTTCCATCAAGTGAAAACTCGACACCACAAGAAAACCACTTTGAAATAAAAAAAAGTATGAGGGAGGTTATTGTAGAGGCACCAATGTGATCTCATAGGTTTAGATGGAGATTTTGTAAGGGCCATGATTTTTGAGTAATACCCCATCAAAGATTGTTGCCCTTTTGCACTTTGGACCCTTAAGGGATCAAGCCAGTTGAATGTAGCTCGAAGCGATTGTGGTATTTTTTCAATGGAATTAGGTGGGAAGCAGAATTAACTCCATTTTAGTTTTTGTTTGGTTGGATTTCAAGTGATTTTGTGCATTTTAGAAGCCAATTATTGAGGGTCGGTTTGTATACTCTATTTTAAGAAAATCTTTTAGGTACTTTGTTTTACTAAGGTGTCTTAAGAGGGTTGGTTTGTATGTCAATAAACCCTTTCCTTACTTGTGAATGAAGAGGATTTTGGGTTTTTTTATGTTAGAGGGCTTATCACGCCCTAAAAGTGGAGGAATTTGTGGTTTGGTAGACTAGTTAATGATGCCCATTGGTGGTTTGCGTGTGATAGGATGAATTAAGGGAGGTTTCTTGTTTTGTGAACGTTTATCCAAAAGATTCTTATGAGGGTTTCATGTATGTTGAAGAAGGCTTAAAAGGGTGCCTAAAATGGTGGTTTGTTGCAGAGGTTGTTAAGGAATTTTGGGAGTTAAGGTGGGAAAAATAGGTATGCAGACCTACAAGAATGATTTGGTGCAAAGTTGAAAATAAGCCAAGATTGAGTTTTGAGAGAAGGAAGGAGGTTGGAATAATTTTCTATTTTGGAAATGAGTTGATTGCCTCCCTATATTGCTATCAGAATCACTTCAAGCTTACATTTGTTTGCACTTTTTTCACATTGACAACTTTTCATTTTTTTCAATTTTACATCATTTTGAAAAATATGCAAAATGAACTCCAAAATGACCCCAAAACCAACTAACATGACCTTATTCAATTAACAAAACTCAAAACACAAAACTATCTTAAGACTTCCATGAACCAAATTTGCTCAATAACCTTGGTGCCCTTGCACCAAATTTCATTATTTTAGTAAATCTCATTACAATGCCTTAAGTAGTCTATTCTCATAGATCTTTAACAATGTCACTCATACATTTGATATTCTCTTATAATTTCTTTATCATAGGTTCTCATTATGAGGTTAAATTCAAATGAGTAACTTGAGATTCCCTCGCAAAGCTTCACATGCTCTTTTATAATGGGTTCAAATCAAAATTGAGATTTTTCAAGATCATCAAAATAAGGATATTGCATTTATTTTTTGGTTGAGATTCTCTTTGATGGCTCATAAATCAACATTTTCTACAATGAGAGACCAATGAATTTTTAGTAGTTTACTTATAGATACACAAAGTAAAAGAAGAAAAAGAAAGAGCATCCAAAATAGAAATGAAACGAAAATAGATGGAAGACACTTATAGATAGGCATGGAAGTCTCTCAACTTAGTCACTCCTGGTCATACATCTTCACTAGGAGTTCCAAGGTGCCTATTGCACACAACACCTCTCATGAATATAGTATCTTGAAATTCAAGATGCTCTTATACTGTCTACATCATAGGTGTTCATGATAAGATCAACTTCAAACAAATAACTTGAAATTACCTCACCAAGCTTCGCACACACTTTTGTAATGGTTTAAAATCATAATTGAGATTTTTCAAGATCATCAAAATAAGGATATTGCATTGATTTTTTGGCTGAGATTCTCTTGGATGGCTCATAAATTTGTATTTTCTACAAGGGAAAACAAATCAATTTTTAGCAGGTTACTTACAAATAGGAAAAGTAAAAGAAGATGATAGCATTGGCATCAAGCAATTTAATGTGCATACAAGTTAAAATTAATAAGAACCAATGTGCATATACTTAGAAATTAATCCAATGAACCATCTAGGTCTGCTATACTCTTTATTGTCTCAAGTATTGCCTCATGTCTAGACTCACATACCTTCCACATAGTCTTGTTCAAAGGTCTACCCCCATATTTGGTCAAAGAAACATTGGATTCCATGAAAATTTTTGAGTAATGAAGAATCTTACGATACATGTGAAAGTCCTAAAACAACCAATATTTAACACCCTTATGTGGGTACCTTTTAAGCCACGTTCCAGTAACCACAACTGAGCCTGTAGGGTATTCAATGTTTTCTCCATCTATAACTGGGGCCTCCAATTTCTTTTTAGCCTCAACACAATAACACAAGTAATAGTATGTTCCTTCTTCGTTCTCTTCATCTACAAAAATTTCATAAATATGCGCTACATTGATATATGTAGCAAATCTCTTGAAATTATTCAAAATTATGAATACACTACAAAGTAAGATAACAATATGGAATTTCTACAACTAAGCAAGTAGATATATCACTTGGTTGAACTAGATCTGATACATGGTCAAATTCAATTTATGATTCCATCTATGTTAGTTCCAATGCAGTCATAGAGCGATACGTGTGAAGTGGGCTAAGATAACTTGTCAACCATTTTTCAACCCACTCCCCTAACTCACAATCATTTCAGTCTTGCATTGTACATGAAGAAAAAATCATGCCATCTTCCATGTATCAATACTCTATGAACATGCATTTGAGTTAAGGAAAGAGTGTAGCTCACTCGATCCTTTTAGTTTCTAATAGTCCTCATATGGTGCAATGTTAGTATCATCCATCAACCAAAAAAAACTATGAACTGAAGATGTACCTTCATTACCTAGACCCATCGAAGCATTACACCACTTGACGAGTGATCTTGCATCTATCAACTTTGCACTATCATTATACTTTAAATCTTCTCATGCTAATGCTCTTTTCACACATGCTCCTATGTGCCATTATGCTCCCCCTTTCCATGCCCGACCTCACAAAAGTTCCACATATATTGAAAAAATGTAATGACATGCATCCTGAACAACCAATAGAACATGGATGAGTTCTTGAACTATGTTGCATAGTTATCTTACCATATTATATGCCGACTGCATGCTATGCCCCTTTGAGCCAAACCACTATAGAACATCTAGAAGAAACCTTGCACAAACTCTAGAGAATATGTGTGATCATCACTAATGTAAAAGTGGTACTCCCTCAATACCTTCCTTTGGTCCTTTGTACTATTAGATGCATGAATGAATGCTATATGCACAAATATCAAAAACGTTGTGGAGTTGTAATACTATGACTGCAACTCATGTTGTGGTTGTAGAGTGTATTTTTCTGCAGAGTCAACCATTAATACCATGTTTCCAACTAGAAAGGTTTCTTGCATAGCTTGAATTGCATGTCCAACCATTGGGCTCATAGGTATGCATTGCATACTCAAATAGTATATTGTCACAAAACATGGACATAAACTAATGCATTGTAATATTCTCAATAACCAAATCACACCTTTTTGCTTGAGACCCATATTTGGTAGCATATGCCACTATTTTATACTTCTCAAACTCTACTAGTTTCTATCCCACCTCATATGTGCTTTCCATATGTTGACATACTGGCATACTTTGGAAGCCATCACAATGCTCACATGAACCATCCAAGTGTGTTGTCCTATAGAATATCTGGCCATCCTCTATTTCACATAATTTTTTTGATAAGAAATCTCTTGAATATTTTGGTGGGGCTTCTATGCCACAATCCTGCAAAACATCATTAGTATGCAAATCTAAACATATAGAATGATAAGCATCATAATGGTTAAAGAATTCAATATGTAGTCTACAACAACAAGTAATGTGTGTGTGATTTATCTTGACATAAAAAGGTTTAATCATTTCAAAAAATCTTTGACAAATACTAATTTGAGGATAATCATTTTGAAATTTACAAAAAAATTGGGTTTGATTCATATCTAAAAAATGCTTTGGATGCGGCTCACGGTTCCAACTACCGATTCTCCTTCTTACCACATCCATTTGATTCGGAGATGGCCTTGTGTTATTCTTCCAATACTCTTCAATTAGTGTTCTCAAGGCTTCAACAACTTCTTTATCTTTTTGTAGAAGTCTCCCTGAGAATGTCCATAATTAATTTGAATCGGTGTCCTCAATTCTTTGCCGCCTTTGAATAGCTCTTGATAAAGTTTTTCTACTAATTCTCATTTGTTCACTCATCTTTTTAATGAGACGGTCTCTCTTTGTTTGACAGCTTACCAAATTCGATGTAATGACACATCAGGTGACACTACTATCCTTTGAGTGTGAGTTCCTACCCACACTCTCATAAGCATCCATTAGATTCTTCACAGTAGTTTTTTCACTTGATGAATTCGATGTTCTCAACCCAAGAGTTTTCATGATTTTTCTATAAGTTACACCTTGCATCATTTCAAAAAATAGTTGACATCTTGCAGCCTCATTTATCCTTTCAAAGAAGAAATTTTAAATCTTATCAGCATATCTTCTACAAGCGCATGTTGAAATCTTACCTTCCATGTGCTGAAAAATATCCTCATCAATATTAATCAGATACTTTGACCTTCTACGCAATATTCTAGGTGGTGTTATCCTAGGTACATACATCTCAACATTAGGAATTTCATCAATATTTAATTGAGGTAGGCTAGATTGCGTACCTTCGATGGAGGGTGGAGTAGAAGACATACCTTGAGGTTCATGTGGGGATGATGGTATACCTTCTTCGTCAAATCTGAGTGATGATGTACTCTCCACTTGAGATGTGTTGGATGGTGTCCAAAAATATTCACTTGCAGTAGATGGCGTCCCTCCATATTCACTTGTGGTAGATGGTTTCCCTCCATATTCACTTGTGGTAGATGGTGTCCCTCCATATTCACTTGCGGTAGATGGTGTCCCTCCATGTTCACTTGTGCTTAATGGTGTCCCTTCATATTCACTTTCCGTAGAGGGTGTGTCTCCAACTATGGTATCCACATCTATCTTACCATCATGCTTTCACATTTGTGCCTTTTGTGCTACCAATTCCTTTTCTCTTTTTGACAGTTGAGGTTCCTCTTCAATTGGCTTGTTTTCATCAATTTTTTCCAATTTCTTATTTTCACGATATGTCACCACCCGATCTCTCTCCTTTTGTTTGAAGGTTTCATACTCTTCATCTATTAGTTTCTTCCTTGTTTGTTTCTTCACCATGGCAGATAATTTTACCTATAGAATGGTAATGAGATGAATATTAGTTGCTCAAAAATGTATCCATTCAAATAAATCAAAATATATGTCATTCAAGGCTTCATAAAGAATACTTACAATCATCCTGTACAAGAGTATTTCTAGCATAGACAAAGGTCACATGATTTTTTTCAATGGAATGCCTTAAAGAGATGTGGTAATGTGGCATGCCATAATTCTGAGATAGGCTCAAAAAAGCGTGGACAAGCATTGTGGTATGAACATCCATAATAAAGGATTGAGAAATGGTGTTTTGTTTTACTTCCTTAAAACTTATGTCATATATATGTGTATACAAAATGTGGAAGCATACATGGTGCAGGAGCACCATTGAATGTAATTTGGCCCATTCCACTCACTGTGATTACTGTAATTGGTGGAATGGGTCTAAATCATCAATAAATAGGTGGGGGAATGTTGTTTGTGTCCAGGGGAGGTATAAAAGGGTGTTGGGCATGAAGCCCTAGAGTGAAATTTTGAGTTTTCCATGAGATTTCGAGTAGTTTTGATATGCTAAAGTGTGTTTTGTGTTGGGGTAGTTTGGTTTCTTGTTGAATTGAGTTTGTGCAGGCCATTTTAGACCTGTTTGAAGTATTCATAAGATTGTGTGAGGGTTGGATGAGTTTTTTTCAATAAACCCCTAGTTTCTTGGGTAAAAAGGAGGGTTTTGTGATTTGACACTTTGGTGAGTGATTTAAAAAAAAAATGGTGGAATCCTTAGTTTGATAACATATATACTTCTGTCCAATGTAGTTTGGTATTTTGGAAAAGGATTTAATATAAGGTCCTTTGTAAAAGAGGAATAATTTGAGGCCTAGTTGGTGTAGAAATCCAGTTTTGATGAAGTTGTAACAAAGAAGCCTATTGTAGATTTTTATATGTTATTGTGTGCCCTATTGGGACTTTGAGAAGGTTCAGGTCTTGGTATGAGAATACTTTCTCTAAAATATATACTTGGTTGAGTGAGTTAGCTATGCTACAAGGATGACTGTTGAATTGATGAAAGTGAAGAATTTTATGAATTGTCAATTGTCAATTGTTGTTGTTGGTTGATTTTGTGTTGAGTTGTGTTACAGGACCTCCCCTAATTATATCAATACAAAAGGTAAGTCAATTGTTAAATTAAAGTGCCTCAAAGAGATGTGGTTTTGGTGCATTGGGGGGATTTGAGAGTTTAAGAAGGTTCATTATGACTACTCCATGATCTAGGCTTTGTAGTTTAGTGGAGTAGGTTAGTTTTAGGTTGTGTACCTTATGTGCATGTTGTTTTGTGTAGGGGTAAATGAGAATCCATCACTTGGTTTTTTTCCTCTCAAGAAATATAGAAGTTTTCCAATGAAAATGGATTGTTACAAGTTGGTGATTGAGGAAAGAGCATTCAATGAGACTATAAGTTTGTTCCTAGAGCAAGGGTAAACATTTCTAAACATGTTTCAAGTAGTGGTAGAACATGTGAAGGTTTGGAGTATGATTTTATAATAAACCCTCATTTGGAAAGCTTGTTTGGGAGCATAAAGTAAGGGTTTTGTTGAACAATGTTTATTTGAGCCTTTCCATTCCTAAAGTTGCATCTATTGTTTTCTAACCTGGCTAAATACTATTTGGAGTTACTAGGTTTTTTGGTGGTGATTTTAGGATACTTCATTTGTAAATTTGGCCTAATTTGAGGCTTATTCCAACATTCAGTCAAGTTTTTTATGTTTCTTTCAAAAACAAGTTTAACTGACATTAAGTTATGTGAATGTATGTAAAAATGGGATTCAAATTGTGCCTATAGGTTTTAAAGATACAAAATGACTGAAGATGGATCACCTGATTTAAGGGTTTGGTGACCTTCTTGTAATATGGTGGATAGTTTTCTACAAGGAGTGAATCTGATAAAATGTTGAAAAGGTTGATTGTTTGGGTTTGGAAAAAATATTATCAATGATGTTGGTCATGATTGGCATTTACAACTTAACCCCACTATTTAAAAGATGTTGGGAAATATGTTTCAATTCTTGGTAGAAGTTAGAAAGGCTAACTTGTGGAATTTTTTGTTTTGAGAAAAGTTGACTCCTTGTGCAAAATGATGTTATAACTGCAAGAATTAGAGAGCCTGATGGATTAGTGGTTTGCAAATGTGTATTTGGTTTTTTTTATATCAATAACATGCTGATTATAGTGTCTTGGATGTCTGGATAAAGGTTTGTAGCAAGAATCCATGATTTGTTGTTATTTTTCCATGTAAGTTTCATTGAAGAGTGAATTATTGAATCATGAAGGAATTGAATGGTTTTGAGTTTCTAATCAGGTTTATGCTATGTTACAATCAATTTTATAATGGTTAATCTATTTTTGAGTCTAACAAAGAGTTGGAGCAGAGTTCTAATGTTTTGTGGAAATATGAAATCAAGTGAAATTGAAGGATTTTGACGAAAAGATGACTAAGTTTGTTGGTTGATCTTCTCCAATTTAAGTTAGGGTCATAATTACCCTTGATGATTTGTGGATCCTGGTAGATGCTCTGCATTAGGTTTAAAAATATAATTGGCAAGTGTATATAATTGTGTAATTTAAAATGTGCATTGACAACCTAAGGTTATAATAACAAACAAACAATGATAAACATGGAATATGCAAAATAACAAAAATGAAAGCAAGCCATAATAGACTGAAAGAAAATGTGTAAATGCTTCACATACCTAAAAAAATTGAGCTTTAAATGGAGGATTTCAACCCAATTATGTAGCCTTTGATTCTTCTTTCTTCAAACTCCTCAACAATTTGACTTTTTCAAAAGCTTGTTCCCCTCAAAACATCAATTGTATATCACTTTTGAATGGAATTCAAACTTGAATTGATATTATATGCCTTTCAATGTGAAAAATCTACGATTTCATGCAAAGGTGGTGGAATGTGAAAAACATGCATGCACACTTCATAACATCATCACAAACTGTCTTTTTGTTATCGCACATGCAGAACCAGGAGAATATGAAGAATGTGGGCCTTGAGAACACGGGTATATTGAGTATTTTTACCATTTTTAATGCAAGAAAAAACACACCCATGTTCTAATGTGAGCATGCTATTTCTTGCTAGAACGACCATATCTCTACTTCTTCAAAATGCACTCACGTTATGTGAAATATTATTTTTTTAATAGATTTATTTTCTCTCTCTTTGTCTATACCCTTTACCCTAATTCTATATCTCTCCATGTAAACTTATAGTAGAGGAGATAGAGGTGAGTGTGTGTGTGTATGTGAGAGAGAGAGGTAGAGGGAAGGAGAGGAGAGATATATAGTAGAGAGGGAGGGGGTTTGCGGGTATTAGGGTTTTATGGTTTAAGGGCTTAGGGTGAGGGTAGATGGTTAAGGGTTTATGGTTTAAGGGTAGAGGGTGTAGGGTTGAGAGAGAGAGAGAGAGATTTGGAGAGAGTGGGGGAGAGGGAGAGAGAGAGAGAGTGGGAGAGATGGAGATAGAGGAGAGGGGGAGAGTGGGAGAAAGAGAGAGTGGGAGAGAGCAAGAGAGGGGGAGAAAGAGGCAGAGTGGGAGAAAGAGAGAGAGTGGGAGAAAGAGAGAGAGTGTGAGTGATTGAACAACAAGAGATAGACCTAAGAGAGGGAGAGGGGGTAGGAGGGAGAGATTTGAGAGAGAGAGAGAGGGAGTGGGAGAGAGATAGAGGGTAGACGGTTAAGGGTAGAGGGTGTAGGGTTCAGAGAGAGTGGGAGAAAGAGAGAGTTGGAGAGAGGGATAGAGAGAGTGGGAGAGATGGAGATAGAGAGGGAGGGAGAGAGGGGGAGAGTTGGAGAAAGAGAGAGTGGGAGAGAGTGGGAGAGTGGGAGAGAGGGATCGAGAGTGGGAGAGAGGGAGAGTGGGAGGGAGAGGGAGAGTCAGAAAGAGCGAGGGAGGGGGAGAAAGAGGGAGATGAGGTAGGAGGGAGAGATTTGAGAGAGAGAGAGGGATGGAGAGAGAGATAGAGGGTAGAGGTTTAAGAGTTAAGGGTTTAAGGGTTATGGGTTAAGGACAGAGGGGAGAGAGATAGGAGTGAGTGAGAGAGACATAGAGAGACCTGAGAGAGAAAGAGGGGGTACGAGGGATTGTCTCAATTGTTAAACCCTCTACCCTCTACCCTTTAAACACTTAAAAACTCAAATCTGAACCTTAAACCCTCAACCGCTATAACCTCTTAATCCCTTAACCCTCAACCCTTAACCCTTAAACCCTAATCCATGAACCTCTATACCCTCTTCATCCCTCATCCCTCAACCCTCAACCCTTAAACCCTAATCTCTATACCCCTATACACTCTTAATCCCTCAACCCTCAACCCTCGTTAATTAAACCCAAGTCCATCAACCCATATACTCTCTTAGTCCCTCAACCCTGAACTCTGAACCCTTAAACCGTAATCCCTCAACCCCTATACCCTCTTAATCTCTCAACCCTAAACCCTCAACCCCTATATCCTCTTAATCCCTCAACACTCAACCCTCAACCCTTAAACCCTAATCCCTCAACCGTTATACCCTCTTAATCCCTCAACCCTCAACTCTCAACCCTTAATCCTTAAACCCTAAACCCTCAACTGATATACCCTCTTAATCCCTCAACCCTCAACCCTACACCCTTAAAAACTAATTCCTCAACATTTATTACCTATTAATCCCTCAACAATCAACCCTCAAACCTTAAACCCTAATCCCTCAACCCCTATACCCTCTTAATCCCTCAACCCTCAACCCTCAACCCTCAACCCTCAACCCTCAACCATCAACCCTCAACCCTGCACCCCCAACCCTTAAACCCTAATCCCTTGACCCCTATACCCTCTTAATCCCTCAACCCTCAACCCTAAACCATTAAACTATAATCCCTCAACCCTTATACCCTCTTAATCCCTCAACCCTCAACCATCAACCCTTAAACCCTAATCCATCAACCCTTATACCCTCTTAATCCATCAACCCTCAACCCTCAACCCTTAAATCCTAACCCTTCAACCTCTATACCCTCTTAATCCCTCAACCCTCAACCCTTAAACCTTAATCCCTCAACCCCTCTACCCTCTTAGTCTCTCAACCCTTAAAACCTAATCCCTCAACCCGTGTACCCCCTTAATCCCTCAAGCCTCAAGCCTCAAACCTTAAACCATAATCCCTCAACCCCTATGCCCTCTTAATCCCTCAACACTCAACCCTCAACCCTTAAACCCTAATCCCACAACTATTATACCCTCTTAATCCCTCAACCCTCAACCCTCAATCCTTAAACCCTAATCCATCAACCACTATACCCTCTTAATCCCTCAACCCTCAACCCTAAACCCTTAAACACTAATCCCTCAACCCTTATTACCTCTTAATCCCTAGACTATCAACCCTCAAAACTTAAACCCTAATCCCTCAACCCTCAACCCTCAACCCTCAACCCTTAAACACTAATCCCTCAACCCCTATACCCTCTTAATCTCTTAACCCTGAACCCTAATCCCTAATCCCTCAACTATTATACCCTCTAAATACCTCAACCCTCAACCCTTAAAACCTAATCCCTCAACCCTTGTACCCTGTTAATCCCTCAACCCCTATGCCCTCTTAATCCGTCAACACTCAACCATCAACCCTTAAACCCTAATCCCACAACTATTATACCCTCTTAATCCCTCAACCCTCAATCCTTAAACCCTAATTCGTCAACCACTATACCCTCTCAATCCCTCAACCCTCAACCCTAAAACCTTAAACACTAATCCCTCAACCCTTATTACCTCTTAATCCCTAGACCATCAACCCTCAAAACTTAAATCCTAATCCCTCAACCCTCAACCCTCAACCTTTAAACCCTAATCCCTCTACACCTATACCCTCTTAATCCCTCAACCCTCAACCCTCAACCCTCAACCCTTAAACACTAATCCCTCAACCCCTATACACTCTTAATCCATCAACCCTCAACCCCTATACCCTCTTAATCTCTTAACCCTGAACCCTAAACCCTAATCCCTCAACCATTATACCCTCTAAATACATCAACCCTCAACCCTTAACACCTAATCCCTAAACCCTTATACCCTCATAATCCATCAACCCTTAACCCTCAACCCTTAAACCATAATCCCTCAACCCCTATACCATCTTAATCCCTCAACCCTAAACCCTTAAACCCTAATCTCTCACCCCTTATACCCTCTTAATCCCTCAAACCTCAACCCTTAAACCCTAATCCCTCAACCCCTATACCCTCTTAATCCCTAAACCCTCAACCCTTAACGCTAATCCCTCAACCCCTATACCCTCTTAATACCTCAACCATCAATCCTCAGCACTTAAACTCTAATCCCTCGACCCTTATACGCTCGTAATCCATCAACCCTCAACCTTGAACCCGCAAACCCTAAACCCTCAACCCTCAACCCTCAACCCTTAAACCCTAATCCCTCAACCCCTATACCCTCTTAATCGCTGCACCCTTAACTCTTTTTCCCTAATCCCTTAACCCCTATAAAATTTTAATCCCTCAACCCTAAACCCTCAACCCTCAACCCTCAAACACTAATCCCTCAACCCTTATACCCTCTTAATCCATCAACTCTCAACCCTCAACCCTTAAAACCTAATCCCTGAACCCCTATACCCTCTTAATCCCTCAACCCTCAACCCTAAACCCTTAAACCCTAGTCCCTCAACCCTTATAACCTCTTAACCCTTCAACCCTCAACCCTCAATCCTTAAACCTTAATCCCTCAACCCCTACACCATCTAAATCCATCAACCCTCAACTCTTATACCCTAATCCCTCTACCCATATACCCTCTTAATCCATCAAACCTCAAACTTTAAACCCTAATCCCTCAACACTTATACCCTCTTAATCCCTCAAACCTCAACCCTCAATCTTCATACCCTAATACCTCAATCCCTATACCCCCTTAATCTATCAACCCCAAACCTTCAACACTTAAACACTAATCCCTCAACCCCTATACCCTAGTAATCCCTCAAACCTCAACCCTCAACCCTTAAACCCTAATCCCTCAACCCCTATACCCTCTGAATCCCTCAACCCTGAACCCTGAACCCTTAAACACTAATCCCTCAACTCCTATACCCTCTTAATCCCTCAACCCTCAACCCTTAAACCCTAATCCCTAAACACTTATACCCTCC